>JAQQSK010000337.1:0-22669 GCA_028658325.1 Potorous gilbertii
AAAATCTTAATTTTAAGGAAGTGATTGTAGAACATTTATAAATAAATAAAATTAAAAATTAAAAAAAAACTATTTTCCTCAGTGAGCCTTTGAAGCTCCTTCTCCATTTTATGAATTCTGTTTTTTAAACTGTTCTCATTGACTTTTTGCACCTCCTTTGTCTTTTGGGTTAGTCTGTTTTTAAAGGTGTTAATTTCTTCAGCATTTTTTGGGTCTCCATCAGCAAGCTGTTGCCTTGTTTTTCATGATTTTCTGGCATCATTCTCATTTCTCTTCCCAATTACTCATTCACCTTTCTTATTTGATTTTCAAAATCCTTTTTGAGATATTCCATGGCCTGAGGTCATTGCACATTTTCTGGGAGGTTTTGGATGTAGAAGCCTTGACTTTGATGTCCTCCTCTGATAGTATGTTTTATTCTTCCTCATTTGAAAGAATGGAAGAAAATACCTTTTCACTAAGAAAGGAACCTTCTATAGTCTTTCCCCACCTTTTTTGGACATTTTCCCAGCCTATTATTGGATTTTTGAGTCCTTTGTCAAGTGGAGGGTATATTACCCTAGATTTTAGGGGTTTGCCCAACTGTTCTCTGAGATATCTCTAGAGAACTGTAAGTTCTCAGTTCCTCCAATGTGAGCCAGTCAAGTGATAGGAATTAACTCCTCTTCTGGACAGCTCTTAGGTCTGTGAGAAAACACAAGCACTCTTTTCTGCCCAGGTTTTTCAATTAGAATTCCCTTTCCACAGCAGCCACCAGTTCCACCATGCCAGTTCTCCTCCTCACCCCAGAACTGCCACTCAGAGCTGAAACCTAGATCATCAGCTCAATTCCCCCAGAGTATTTAGGCTTGAGAACTCCAATATGGATGCTGCTGCCACCCTGGGGCTGGGGATAGGGCCAGACTGTGCTACCCTCTCACCCATGTGAAGGAGCTTTCTTACTGAGCTTTGGGGCTCTCTTTGGTGTCTGTAGGTTGAGACATCTGGTAAACACAGTTGCTACCCATTTTTCTGCACCCTGAAGCCTGCTCTAGTCTTGTCCATGCAGCATGGCCCAGGATGAGCTGGACCCCTCCAAGCAGGCACATTAGCCCTTTCCTGTTAGACTTCCAGGATGTCTTGGGCTGGAAATCTGTTTCATTCTGTCGTTTTGTGGCTTTGGCTCTTCTAGAGTTTGTTCAGAGTCATTTTTATAGGTATTTTATGGGCTATGGGAGGAGAGCTAGGGCAAGTCCATCTCTCTGTCTCCTTGACAATTTCTTGAAAGAAGATACCTAGGCTCCTTTTTTGATCATGGCTTTCAGGTAATCTCATAATTTTTAAATGGTCTCTCTTGGATCTCTTTTCCATGTCACTTGTTTTTTTTAATGAGATATTTCACATTGTTTGCTATTTTTTTAATTTATCTGGTTTTGTAAGATATTGATTTTTTTATAGTCATTAGCTTCTACCTGCTCCATTCTAAACTTTAAATAATTATTTTCTTCAGTATTCTTTTGGACTTCCTTTTACATATGACCAATTCTGCATTTAAGGCATTCTTCTCATTTGCTTTTTGGATCTCTTTTGCCTTTTGGGTTATTCAATTTTTTAAGGTGTTATTTTCTACTGTATTTTTTGGGTGTCCCCTTTAGCAAATAGCTGACCCATTTTTCACGATTTTCTTGAATCACTCTCATTTCTCTTCTCAATTTATCCTCTACTTTTCTTATCTGATTTTCAAAACACTTTTTGATGTCTTCCATGGCTTGAGATCAATTCATATTTTTCTTGGATAGCTTTGTATGTAGGGACTTTGAATTTGTTGCCTTCTTCTGTTTGTCTTCCTTGTCACCTAAATAAGATTCTATGGTCTGATTGTTTTTACAGATTTTTACTCATTTCCTCAGCCATTTACTTGACTTTTGAGTTTTTAATCAAGATAATTCTTTGCTTTCATTGATGGTGGTGAGTGTCGTCAGCTACTTGCTTTCATTGATGGTGGTGAGTGTCGTCAGCTACTTGACTCCCCCACACAATCTGTGACCCTACACTCCAGAAGCAACCATGGCTTCTGTCCCTGTTCCCACTGTTTCAAGGACTCTCTATTCCCTCTGTCACCCTGGGGCTGGGGCTGGACCCCTCTACTGTCTCACACAGGTCAAACATATTTTCTGACCTTCCAATTTGTCCTGGGCATTTTGGGAATGTGAAATGTGAAACCCACCACAGATGCCAGGGCTTCAGTCCACCTGACACCTGCTCGGGTCCCATCTGTGCTGGTGTGGCCCATGCTATACTAGGCTCTGCTCCCAGAATGGCTCAATAGTAGCTTCCCATCACCTTACAGGCTGTCTTGGGCAGGAGATTTGCTTCACTTCATCGTTCTGTGGGTTTTGCAGCTCCAGAATTTGTTTAGGGTTATTTTTACAGATACTTGACCGGGCTTGGGTGGAGAGCTCTAGCAATTCTCTGTTTGTGCTCTGCCATCATGGCTCTGCCCCCATCTATTGTTTTTGCAACTATTGATACTACAGACATAAGACATTCCATATGATGTCAGACTTTTTCAATGGATTTGTTATGTTATTATTGTGATGATGATGATGTTGATGATGATGATGATGATGATGGTGATGACCTTCTTTGGTAGAAATTATGACTCTCTGGGAGAGACAGGGCAAGCACTACACAATAGAATATGGTTAATGTAAAATAAAAATTTAAATAGAAGTACATATGTTTGTAAAAGATAGAATTCTGTATATACACTATACATATTGATGTGTGTGTGTTTGTGTGTGAAATTTTATATACTTAATATGAAATTACGACTACATTTGGGTCAACCGTCCCTTTACCTTCATTCCAACATGTAATTCAATCCTGGAAGCAGATCTTACTGATCATTCGCTTTAAATTCCTAACTTTAAAGTTAAAGAAATAGATCTAAGATCAAACACCAACTTCTCTTAATTCCATTGTCTTCCCTCTCTTAGATGTTTCATATTTATTCTGTATGTGACTTCCTTTGTATATATTTGCTTGGTTATTTTCCCTCCAATTAGACTGTAAGTCCTCTGAGGACAAGGTCTGTCTTCTACCTCTTTGTGTCACCCATTTGCTTAGTGTAGTGCCTGATCCAGACTATATACTTAATAAATATTGATTGATTGAATGATAGTGTCAGAGTTGGGCCTACACCCCAGGTGTCCTGACTCCTGAATAATGACATTGATAGTATATTTAGGTTTACATTTCATCTATTTAGGGATAATGAAGAAAAAAAGTACAAACTGTAAATGATAGACAGTTTTTTCTAATCAAAAACATACATTATGAGAATGCTAATTGCATTAGATTGTCTCACTAATTTTAGACAATGAGACAGAATGTAAATAAGAAATAAAGAAAAAAAATAATGTCATAGGATTCCAGGGGAGATAGCAATGAAAGCTATCCAAAATTCAGCTTTCCCCTGACCAAACTAGATATTCCAAGTTGATAACAGAAAAATGTAAGTAAACAGTTGCAAGAAGAGAAAAAGTGAAAGAAAGAGCCACATGATTTCTTCCAGAAAGCATAAATGAATACAACTGCTTAACTCCCCTCAAACTGTTTCACTACCCTCTGATTCTCAGATGCACCCACTCTCTTAATTACATTTTTTAAGATTTGACCCCATCCTATTCAATTCTCCCTGTGCTCTGTCTGTGTGTTTGTGTGTGTTGTGTGTGTGTGTGTGTGTGTGTGTGTGTGTGTAATCCCACCAACTACCTGGATACTGAAGAAAGTTTTAAGGGTTACAAATATTGTCTTTCCATGTAGGAATGTAAATAGTTCAACTTCAGTAACTCCCTTATGATTTCTCATTGCTGTTTATCTTTTCCTGCTCCTCTTGATTCTTGTGTTTCAAATTTTTTTTTTCAGCCCTGGTGTTTTCATCAAGAATGTTTGAAAGTCCTTTATTTCACTGAAAGACAATATTTCCCTTGCAGTATTATACTCAGTTTTGCTGGGTAGGTGATTCTTGATTTTAGTCCTAGTTCCTTTGATTTCTGGAATATCATATTTCACACTCCTCTATTGCTTAATGTAGAAGCTGCTAAATCTTGTGTTATGCTGATTGTATTTCCACAATACTTTAATTGTTTCTTTATAGCTGCTTGTAATATGTTTTCCTTGACCTGGGAACTCTGGAATTTGGCCAAAATGTTCCTAGGAGTTTCTCTTTTTGAATCTCTTTCAAAAATCTCTTTTTCCTCCCAGACCAGTGTACACACTTGATTGTGCCACCTTGGAGGAGCTGAGATCTTACAGATTCCCAGAGTATACCCAACTCTTGACAAAGGACCCAAAAGTCAAGTAATTGGTTGAGAAAATGCCCAAAAAAGGGGAAAAAATAAGACTATATAAGGTTACTTTCTTGGCGATCAGATATCTTCTCCCATTCTTTCAGATGAGGAAGAACAGTGCTTACCATCAGGGAAAGACATAAAAATCAAGGCTTCTATATGAATTTTTTGGATTCTTTCAATATTTATTCTGCCCCCTGGTTTTAGAATATCAGGGCAGTTTTCCTTGATAACTTCATGAAAGATGATGTCTAGGCTCTTTTTTTTGATCATGGCTTTCAGGTAGTCCCATAATTTTTAAATTCTCTGTCCTGGATCTATTTTCCAGGTCAATTATTTTTCCAATGAGATATTTCATATTATCTTCCATTTTTTCATTCTTTTGGTTTTGTTTTGTGATTTCTTGGTTTCTCATAAGTCATTAGCCTCCATCTGTCCCGTTATAACTTTGAAAGAACTATTTTCTTCAGTGAGCTTATGAACCTCCTTTTCTATTTGGCTAATTCTGCTTTTTAAGGGTTCCTTCTTCTCATTGAGTTTTTGAACCTCTTTTGCCAATTGAATTAGCCTATTTTTCAAGGTATTATTTTCTTCAGCATTTTTTGGGAGTCTCCTTTAGCAAGATGTTGACCTGCTTTTCATGCTTTTCTTGCATCTCTCTCATTTCTCTTCTCAGTTTTTCTCCACCTCTCTTACTTGATTTTCAAAATCCTTTTTGAGCTCTTCCATGGCCTGAGACCATTGAATATTTTTTTTTGGATGTTTGGGATACAGAAGCCTTGACTTTTATGTCTTTCCCTGATGGTAAACACTGTTCTTCCTCATCTGAAAGAATGTGAGAAGACATCTAGTCACCAGGAAAGTAACCTTCTATAGTCTTATTTTTTCCCCTTTTTTGGGCTTTTTCTCAACCAGTTACTTGACTTTTGGGTCCTTTGTCAAGAGTAGGGTATGCTGTGGGAATCTGTAAGATTTCAGTTCCTCCAAGGTCACACAATGACGTGTGTACACTGCTCTGGGAGGAGAAAGAGGTTTTTGTGCCAGGAATCTTGGCAGTTTTCTCTCCACAGCCACCTGGCCTCCAGTTCCACCAAGCCAGCACTGAGGGCTGATTTTCAAATAAGCTGCATGGGCAGAGCTGCCATTCAGTGTGAGATACAGCTCCCTCAGGGCCTCTAGACAGGGCTGAAGTAGTAATCAGCTCCTCAGTGCCCCCACGGTTTTAATATCCAACAATGGATGTGGGCTGCTGTAGGGGATGCTGTAGGAACTGCTGCTGCCTGCCTGCTGTGGCCTTTGCAGCCAATGCCTGAGGCTGGAGCTTTGGGAATGCCCTTTTCCTTTCCCAGACAGCTGAAAAAACCCTGTCACTGACCTTTGGTGCCTGTGGGTTGAGGGATGTGCTAACAGCTGCTACTGGGACTGGAGATTCACTGCTACTGGGACTGGAGATTCTGCTCCCGAAGGCTGTTTGTGAGCTGTACATCAGGTGGTCAAGGCTGGGCTGGGCTCTGCTCTGCATTTGGTGCAACAGGCATTTCCTGTGGGCCTTTCAGGTCACCCTGGGCTGGAAATCTCCTCCACTCTGTTGTTCTCCACTTCTGCTGCTCCAAAATTTGTTGAGAGTCCCTCTCTACAGGTATTTTATGAACTTTTGGGGAAAGCTTGCAGATGTGTGTCTTTCTACTCCACCATCTTGTCTCTGACCCCATGTATCCACTCTCAAAGCCTTCACATTAGCCTAGGGTGGCCTTATAGTAGGACAGGTCTACAGCACTTTTAGGCAATGTTCAGTTAGTTGCTTTTGGAGAATCTATGTGCGACTCTTCCTCCAAAGGTAGGTGGAAGCCTTGTTCCCCTGGGCATTCTCTTTCCCAGTGCTTCACACCCACTACCATTTTCTAGCTTTTGACAATCCCATCATGCTCCTGAGTGAGATAGAGTTGAGACATGTATAGGGTCCTTCTCCACTACTAGGATAAATGAGTTAAGCAATAATAATGTATTAAGTGTCTGCCATGTCTCAAGTATTGGGAACACAAAAAGTCAAAATATGGTTCCCTACTCTCAAGGAGCTTACCATCTAATATCAGAGACATCAGGCAAACAAATCTAGAAAAAAACAGGTATATAAAATTTATTTTTAAAAAAAAATTATTCACAGAGGGAAAGCAATAGGGATAGTGCTGTAGATGATCATATAGAAAAGGAAGGGTTTTAGAGGAAGATGGATTCTGGGGTACAAGAAATTAGAAGAAAGTATCAAGAAGCAAAGCACTGATTGTAGCTAATTCAGCATATCAGGGATCAAACAGTTAAAGGAGTAAGAGAAAGATAGAGTAAAAAGAAAATGTAAGTACAGATGGGAAGCTTCTCAGTGTACCCCTCAGCAGTGCCCTAGCGAGTCTCACTCAATAATCCTTTCTTTCCTTTTTTCTGGAAGATCAGCCTAGGGCCTGAAGAAAGTTAGTAGAGAGGCATTTAAAACCCAGAAGAGGTCATTTTGATAACTTCTCACTTATTCTCTTCCTAAAATGTTACAACAATTCATTCCTTTCTCTCTAAAAAAACATTAACCAAATTTAGTGTTCTTACAAAAGAGAAACCAGTCAATAGAGCACTGAACCCTTTATAGGGAAATGTTTGGCAGTAAGACAAAAATTTTTAGTAAGGACAATGCTAGACATAGAATGGGATGATATGAGTTCAAATCTAGAGCTAGACACTTTCTAGTCTTGTGACCCTGGGCAATACACTTAAACTCTCTGCTTCAGTTTCTTATATCTAAGAAGGGGATTATAATAGCATCTACCTTCCAGGGTTGTTATGAAGCTTAAATTAGATAATATTTCTAAAGTACGTTGCAAACTCTGAAGAACTATATACAAGACATCATTGTTGTTTTTGTAATTGCCATTAGTATTATTGCTGTTTTTATTGTCATCATCCTTGTTATTAACTGATGAGAAGAAATGAATAGTCATTCAGAGAAAAGATCTGTTTTAAATACTTTGATAATTATTTCATAAATCACATAAATATTGAGGATTCCCACTCTCAAATATGAGTCTTGGACCTAGAGAAAGGCTGCATATTCCCATCAGAGTTTGAAGGAATGGCATAAGGAATCATTGGGGCGATTGCTTCAAAGCAATGAGCTCAATGCCTCACTAATATACTTACACCCAAGATGATCAGTTCAGAACATTTTTTAATCAACCAGTCTTAAGTAGTTTTCAGAAGGGAGACTAAAGTAGAATAATAAGAGCATTTGGTATAAAATATCCTCCCAAAATTTTGAGACACATTATTCTACATGTATATATTAAGTACAAGGGACAAAAGGTCTAAACTTAAAGTACATATGACATCGTTAGCAGGTTATTGAAAATCCTTTCTTTCCATTTGTAGCATATTCAAGAGGGTCTCTTTATACAAGATATAATTTTGCTGGGTATCTTGTGATACTGGGAAATTCAGGCTGTCCACACCTCCTAGTGTAAATAAACCCAACAGTTGATCTAGAGATGCAGCAGAGACAATGATGGGAAGAGAAGTTTAATATCCTCTAGACGAGATATGCTGAAATTTAGTGGACCCCTTAAAAATAATAAGAGTGTGAAGTGTACAGTTCAGCTTGTGGAGTGTAACCCACAGGGACAGGACCTGCAACAGGTTTTGAGAAGCCAACAGCAACGGCACCTCTCAGATTGTTCAACCCACAAACTCCAAAGACAACTTCAAATGTTAGTGGCAGGGCTCCTTCACCCAGGAGAGGGGAACGTGGTCTGGACAGCCTGCAGCAGGTACTGCTGCAGTAGCTTCCATTTTTGGAGCCTACTGCCTAGAGCCCCTGGGAGAGTTGTGCAACTGATCTACATCTCAGCCCTGAGCTCATCCCTGGGGTGAAGAGGAGATACGGAATGGTGGAACTGGAGGTGGTTGTGGTGAGGGAATTCTAATTGTGGATTCTGGGCAGAAAAATTTTTGGTTTCTCCCAGACCAGGGTGCAGGCCAGGAGAGGAGTAAACTCCTTCTCCCTTGATTGTGTCATATTTGAGGAACTGAGAACTTACAAATCCCTAGAATATTCCCTTCTCTTGACAAAGGATTCAGAAGTGAAGTAACTCATGGGGAAAATGCTCCAAAAAGAGAGAAGAAATAAGACTATAGAAGGTTATTTTCTTGGTGAACAGATATTTCCTTCCATCCTTTCAGATGAGGAAGAACAATGCTTAAGGTCAAAGGAAATCAAAGCTTCTGTGTCCAAAGCCCACAAAATAAATATGCAATGGTCTCAGGTGTTGGAAGAACTCAAAAAGGATTTTGAAAATCAAGCTAATGACTTTATGAGAAATGGAAAGATTGCAACAGAAAACCAAAAGAAAAAGGGAAACTGAGCTGATATTCTAGAAACACAGGACAAAATAATTGTTGAAAGAATCCACAGATCACTTCATATAGGCAAATTACAGAGATCCCAGGTCAAGGAGAAAATATTGCAAACAGCCAGAAAGAAGGAATTCGAGTATTGTGGAAATACAATCAGGATAACCCAGAATTTGGCAGCTTATGTATTAAGGGATTGAAGGGCTGGGAATACGATATTCCAGAAGTAAAAGGAACTAGGATTAAAACCAAGAATCACTTACCCAGCAAAACTGAGTGTAGTATTTCAGGAGAAAAAATGGTCATTCAATGAAATAGAGGATTTTCAAGCATTCTTTAGAAAAAGACCCAAACTGAATAGAAAATGTGATTTTCAAACACAAGAATCAAGGGAAGTATGAAAAGGTAAACAGAACAGAGAAACCATGAGGGACTTACAAAAGTTGAACTGTTTAGATTCCTAAATGGAAAAATAATATTTGCAACTCTTGAGACTTCTCAATATTTGAGTAGTTGGAGGGATTACACACACACACACACACACACACACACACACACACACACACACAAACACACACACATACATCGAGAGAGAGGGATAGAGGGAGACAGAGGCAGAGAGCACATGGTGAGGTACATTGGATGGGATGATATCTAAAAAATAAAATTAAGTGTGAGAAAGAAATATATTGGAAAGAGAAATGGAGAAATAGAATTGGACAAATCATCTCTCATAAAAGAGGAAAGAAAACGTTTTTTCAATCGAGGAGAAAAGAGAGGAGGTGACAGGGAAAAAGTGAAGCTTATTCTCTTCACATTTGGCTTATAGAGAGAATAAATAACATGCTCATTCAATTTGGTATCTTACACCACAGTAAAGTCAGGGAGAAGGAGACAAGTGTAATGGGGGAGATGATACAAGGGAGAGTAAATGGGAGGAGTGTGTAATTCGAAGTAAATCCTTTTGGGGAGGGACAAGCTTAAAAGAGAGAATAGAATAAATGGGGGTGCAGGATAGGATAGAGGGAATCATAGTTAGTCTTACAAAACATCACTATTATGAAAGTCTTTTGCAGGACTACACAAATATAACCTACATTGAATTGCTTGCTTTCTCAGCGGGGATGGGTGGGGAGGGAGAGAGAGGGATAAGTTTGAACTCAAAGTTTTAGGAATGAATGCTGAGAATTGTTTTTGTATGAAACTGGGAGATATGAAATACAGGTAATGAGGTATAGAAATCAATCTTGCCCTCCAAGAAAAGGGAGGAGATGGGGAATAAGGGAAGGGAGGGTTGCGATAGAAGGGAAGGCATATTGAAGGAAAGAGTAATCAGAATGCAATACGTTATGGAATGCGGGGAGGGGAGAGATGGGCAGAAAATTTGGAACTCAAAATTTTGTGGAAAGGAATGTTAAAAACTAAAAAATATAAATGAACATTAAAAATTGATTAATTCAAATATTGTGGAAACACAATCAGGATAGTACAGGATTGAGCAGCACTAAGGGATCAAAGGACTTGAAATATGATATTCCAGTGATCAGACAAGCTAGGATTAAACCTAAGAATCACCTATCCAGCAAAACTGTGTATATTACTTCAGAGTGAAAATGGAATTGCACTGAAATAGAGTACTTCCTAGCATTCTTGTTGAAAAGACCAGAGCTGAACCGAAAATGTGGCTTTCAAATATAAGAATCAAGAGAAACATGAAAAAGTAAACGGGAAAGGGAAGACAAAAGGGACTCATTAAAGTTGAACTGTTTACATTCCTCCATTGAAAGATGATATTTGTAACTCATGAGACCTTTTTTCACTATTAGGGTAGTTAGAGGGAATGCTTGTTTGCGTAATTGTTATATAGGTGTAGCTATATGTGTATATATGAATATGTATATATATGTATAAGTATGTGTGTATGTACACACACATATATACACATATACACACATATGCATATACACACAGAGACACATGCGCACATATACACATATACACACATACATACAATACACACAGATAAACACACAGACACACAGACAGAAATATATGTATGTATACAATACATAGCTATATATGTGTGTATGTATATATACATACATATACATATATATATATATATATATATACATACATATAGATATATACACATGAATGTAGACCGAGGGCGCAGAGTGAGTTGAATATGAAAGGATACCTAAAAAATGAAATTAGGTGTTGAGAGTAATGTACTGGGAGACAGAGAAAGAGAAAGTTAGAATGCAGTAATTCATCTCACATATACGAGTCAAAAAAGAGCTTTGGAAATGGAGGGGAAGAGAAGGTAGGTGAGAGGGAATAAATGCATTTTACTGTCAATGAATTTGGCTTAAGGAACGAATAATACATTCAAGTGGATATGAAAATTTATCTTTTACCCTGCAGGAAGGCAGAGCTCAAGGAGATAGGAGAGGGAGAATAATAGAAGAAATGTGAATTACTACGTTCTATGTGTGTGTGTGTGTGTGTGTGTGTGTGTGTGTGTGTGTGTATAATGTGTGTGTGTGTCTGTGTGTATGTGTGCGTGTCTGTGTGTATATGTATATATGTGTGTATGTGTGTATATATGTGTGTATGTATATACACACATACATATCCATATACACACATATATATACATATTCATATATACACATATAGCTACACCTATATAACAATCAGAAATAAAACAACCCAAAAAGACTTGTAAAAACTAATACAAATTGAAAAGAGGAGAACCAAGAAAATGTACACAGTATCAGTAATATTGATTGTGTAATAATTGACTATGAAAGACTGAGTTCTTCTGAGCAACATGATGATACAAGATGAGTACAGAGGACCAATATATTACATCCTCTACTAAGGTAAGTTCAAAATGGATACATGCCATTGATATAAAGAACGATTTTAGAAGAAGCTGTTTTAAACACAGAGAAGAAAAGAGTATTTGTCAGCAGTGTCCAGAGATGTCCTCTCATCTTATTTAGGCAAAGAGATAAAAATAAAACAAAACAACAGCAATAGCAACAGCAACAACAACAAAATCTCTGTTTATTTTGACATCTTTCATGTTATCTGG
Organism: Potorous gilbertii; assembly: GCA_028658325.1. NCBI lineage: Eukaryota > Metazoa > Chordata > Mammalia > Diprotodontia > Potoroidae > Potorous > Potorous gilbertii. Next base: position 11,827 of record JAQQSK010000337.1, read on the forward strand.
GGGCTACTGAGAAAATGGAGAAAGAAGCATATATCCATCCTGTCTGAAGGAAAGTACCTGTAAGAAAGGAGATACAATGACAACTGCATGTTACCTCTGTTTCAGTGAAGAGTATACCATATAGAAGGAAAGAAAGGGCTTTGATTTAAATTCAAGTTATGCTTTATCAACAGTAAATTAGATGCACACATCACACTTTCTATTGTTCTATGCCAGGACATTTTTGCACATTTCAGTTAATTCAACTACGCGAATATTTATTTAGCATCTCCTATGTGTAGAGTACTATGAAGAGATTTAAAAAATGACTAAATAAATGAGACATTTTATCAGGCTTCATGGAGCTTTAAATCAAGCAGAAGAGATATGACACATACATAATTAAAAATAATAAAGGTATTTTAAGCCATATATATATATATAAAAGAAGATAATGTACTATCTGAAGTAATTTCTGACTATAAGACATACACGGCATTTTATGGATGAAGTTGCAGAACCTTGATTAGAATTGGGAAGAATTTGGGGAAGGTGGAAAAGATATTAATAAAAGCAAAAGGGTAAGCAAGTATGAAATTTTTTGGGGGGTGATATTAAGCAATGTCTTTCTTTTGGGGAGTAAGATAATTATAGTTTAAGTGACTTACCCAGGGTCACAGAGCTAGCATCAAGTATCTGAAGCTGGATTTGAACTCAGATCCTCTTGTATCCAAGACCAGTGCTCTGTCCACTGCTCTATGTAGCCACCTTAACAATACAGTTTTACAAGGTTATTATGACTAATGCCTTGTAGAAAGAATAGATTAGTGTCAGTTTGTGGAGGCTAATGTGTTTTTTGATATTCAACAGAAAATCTTTGAAGCCTATTGAGGAAGGCTATGACATTATCAGCTCTGTCCATAAGAAAAATGAACTGACATTGATGTGAATGATGGGCTGAAAGTGTTGGAAGAGATGTATCAGAAATGGAAAGATCAGTTAGGAGGCTATTAGAAGAGCCTATGCAATGAGCAAGGGGTGACTGTCTAAGGATGACAGAAGTCATGAGAGAAACCAGAGAAAGGAAACAGGAGATATTTTGAAGACATAATCAAAAATATCAAGCAAACACTATTCCATTAGGTTTATTTTCTTCTGTATTCTATGCATCTAATCTGTTCCACTCATCAACTACGTGTTTTTATTCAACATAAAATATTTTTAATGACTACAGTTTTATAATATAGTTTGAGATCTAGTGCTGTTAGAGGGTCATCTTTTTTTTTCACTTTTCCCTTGAGGTTATTCACTTCTCCTCCCTAATTTACATTTTTTAACCCTAGTTCCATGATGATAGTTTATTTAGTTTTATTGAAATGTCATTGAATAAGTAAATTGAATTAGATAGTCTTACTAATTTTATTTTGTTAGTGAAGCCCATCCAGGAGAATTTAATTACTCTCTGATTATTTTTATATCTCTTTTATTTCTGTAATGAGTGTTTTGTAATGGAATTCCTCTAGTTTTTATGTATTCTACATTCTATAATCATATTGAAGGACTCCATTTTTGCTAGATGGATTGGCAATATATACAAAGATGAGTTACTGGTCCTTTACTTTATATCCTACTAATTTACTGATGCTATCAATTATTTCAATAAGTGTTTTTGGTTGACTAGCCAGGATGCTTTAAATAGGCCCTTTTAATATTTACCCCAAAATGATGTAATTTTATTTCCTCTTTGCATTTATTTTTATTCCTCTTTTCTCATTGATAAACTTTGTTGGGAAGTGGGTAAAGATCCATTATTTGAAAAATTCTGGGAAAAATGGAATGTAAGTTGTTCTAAATTAAATACAGATCACCACCTCCCTCCATATGTCAAAATGAGCTCATCATTGAGATATTACATAGATGTGAAAAGCTTCATAAAGAAACTAGAAGACTAAAATTAAATTATTTTTGTAGTTATAAATGTGGAAAGAGTGCATAGGCAATCAAGGAATAGAGAACATCAGAGAAGAGAAAAATATCATTTTTGAATTACAAAAAAATTGCAAAGCTTTTGCACACACAAAATTAAAAGACGTAATATTAAAGGAAAAATTATTAACTGGAGGTAAAATTTCTGCAGCAAATTTTTCTGATAAATGCCTAATAGTTAAGAAATTTAAGGAACTTATTCAGTTATAAAAGAACAAAAGTCTTTTACACAGGTAAATGGTCAAAGGATATGAACAAGCACTTCTCAAAAGAAGATAACCATCCACAAAATCACTGTTATTTAGAAAATATAAATTAGAAAAATCTCTAAACTTCCTTCTCATATCTATCATACTAACAAAAATTTACTAAAAACAAGCAAGATGACAGCCATTATTAGGGGTACAAGAAAATAAGTAGACTGATATACTACTAATCATATTGTGAATAGCCATAGCTATTAGAATTCTCTAAAGGCATTTGCAACTACAGTGCATCCAAAATGTCAATAAATTTTATTCACTCATCAACGTTAACATTGTTCATAAATACAAAGTGATAAAAGAGGAAAAGGACCAATATTGATACCCCACAATGTTTAGAGCAGTTCTTTTTTGTTGTGCCCAAAACTGGAAATTCAAATGTGTTCATTAATTGGAGGAAAAACTGAAAAAAAATGGAATATGACTGTAATGGAAGATGACTATGTCATGAAATGTCATGAAAATGGGTGGTTTCACAGAAAGCTGGGAAAACAGCTGGGAAAACTTCTATAAAGTGATACAGAATGATGTGAGTGGAACTAGAAGGTTATATGATAATGTCAATGTACATTTTGTGCCTGCTCATATACGTATAATTTGTATTATAGAATAAAGAGTTCTTGAGGACAAGATTCTAGTAACCATTATTTAATCCCAGTGGAATAACACAATGTGAACCAGGAAACATAATAATGAGGTGATTAATCAGTTTTCATTGACTGATAGATTGATCACTCCTATAAGAACCATAAATGAAGGGGTGAGAAATTAGAACAGGTGCTGTGCCCCCAGGAAGTATTTAGGTTAAAACATTCTGTATAATAACACAATCTAAATGCTTCTAAACAATAAAAGTATTCTGTAAGCTGATTTGTTCTGCTTCAAAATAATGGAACCTTGCCGTATATTCACTTTTTTTCTTAATCCCATCACTTGTTTTCTCTACTTAATAAATCCTATGTTTAAAGTGTTCTCCTCAGTACATAGGCAGTAAGGTGTATTAGAAAGAGTAGGAAGTTTGAATGAGAATAGGTAAATTTGAATCGTACATCTGTTTCCATGTTATCTTGTCAAATCAGATAACTTCTTGGGTCCTTGTTTCCCCTATCTATAAAATAATAGATTTCAGACTTATGCTTCCATCTAAAGCTCTTTCTCTCTATATTAAGACTCTTTCTCATTCTTAAATGTTACAAAGTCCATTGCATATATGCATAAGATTAGATGTTAAATGGCAAAAACAGGATTCAAGTCTATTTCTCCAAATTCCAAATTCTGGCCATTTCTCACTTTGTTATAACATCTATCTCAAAGGGAGAACATTTGAAATAGATCAGCAAAGAACCAGGAAAAATGTTTTCAGCTCATTTTAGACAAAAGAATTTTAGGTAATATATAGACTAGACATGTCATTGATTAAGGTACTGCTGATGATGACATTTATTTTGTTGTAATGTGAAATGAGTGATTCGGGCAGAATTTCTCTCCTTTTGTACCTTTAATAACATTACTCCAACAATTTCTATTCGAATCTTATGCATATTTCACAGGTTTATAAAATTGGAACAATCATGTTAAAAAACTATTTTTTCAATGAAGAATTTATAATAAAGCACTTAAAAAACTCTTTAGCTGTGAGATATTATTCTATTTACCTAAATTGTTCAATCATTCTCTAAAACCATCCAGAATTCAGCATGTTACTTCTTCTTCAAACAAATATTCAATTTTAATTAACTTGGTATGCAGGAGTTTTGGCATTTGTGGAAACGAGGCACAAAGCCAACCCCCAAAGCACTATTCATCAATTTACCTCAAAAGGAGGAAACAAATGAAAGATGTTTGCTCAAATGGTTTTAGACCAATAGACAGAATTTTAATGTAAGTGAATCAGAAAATAAAATTTTCACAAAACCATTTATTCAGTGTTCAAAAACCAAAATATCTCATGTTTCGTGATTGCTCTGATAATTTCAGGTATGAATGAATCAGCTTTTAATATTTTTCTTTTCCTTATTATTTACAATGCTCCTGGATAAAGTATACCTTCTGGGTCTAAATGAAATAGTTTAGGGTGCAAATGACAAAGAAAAAAAAGAGGTCCATTATTAGGTCAAATCTTGAGATATCACTTAAGTAGGAGAATTATATTTTGAATTTTCAAAGAACTGCCTTTTATTGTATTACATTCTCTATAATTTATCCTCTTCTACAACCTTTCATCTTTTGGAATAGTAAAGCAAGATGCTGATGACTGATAAATTAGTACTTACTTAAATATATTTTATAACTTTTCTATATTTTATAACTACAAAATAACCTAGAAATGACATACATTGCATCATTTTTTCATAAAATGTATTAGAAATTATATATTTTTTTTCCATTTAGAAAAATACCATGACCTGAGTTCACATGCTTTTTTTTAAAAAAAATCTAGGGAAAGAAGACTACCCAAGAGTATAAAGAAGAAAACTCATGTCTCACTTCAAACTATCTTTTATATTGTGAAGGTCAAAAGCAATCAATCTGAAGAAGATACAACAAACATTTTCATTTTTGTCTTACAATTTATAGCTGATGATCATTTTCATTCAGGTATTGCTACACAATTGAACACCAGAAGCTAAATATTGTTTATTTAGTGAGGATATTTTTTCATTCCAGTATGAATCTTTGATATTCAAATTGGTAATATAAAAAGTATGTTTGGTGAATATAGCTAGTTGCAATATCAAAAAGGGTTGAGAAGAAGCATGGACCTGCTTCAGCTTTCTCCCTAAAGCCCTTAAAAATAACTGTATAAAATTACTCTAAACAAGTTCTAAAGCAACAGAAGCTACAAAATGAGAGAGTAAAATGGATTTGTGGCCCTGGAAGGCTCACAGGAAGGGTCTATTGTACCAGACTTGAAGCAGCACATAGCCTAACATGAGGTGCAACAGCACAGACTGGAGTGGACTGGAGTAGGCTTCAGGGCACTAGCAGATGCTGAGATTTCCACATTTCTCAACCCACAAATGCCAAAGACAGCTTCAAAGGTCAATGAGAAAGCTCTCTCACCTGGAGGAGAAGGGAGAGTTGTCCATTCTAGTCCTATCCACAGAGTGGTAGCATCCACTTCTTCTGTAGCAGCTACTTCTAGAGCTCTATGCCTTAGAAAGAAACCTCAGGGTGAGCTGAATATGAAGGGAGAATAACTAAAAATTAAATTTACTGTTGAGAGACATGTACCAGGAGAAAGAGAAAGGGAGAGGTAAATATACTAAATCATCTCACATAAAAGAGTCAAGAAAGTGCTTTTGCAATGGAGGGACAGAGGTGGGTAATGAAAAGGAATAAGTGAGTCTTATTCCGATGGAATTTGGCTTAAAGAGGGAAAAAAAACACACTCAAATGGATATGGAAATCTATTTTGCTGTGCAGGAAGGCAGGGAGGAAGGGGATAGGAGAAGAAAGATAATAGAAGGAACAGAAAATTGGGGAAAATGGTAATCAGAAGCAAACTCTATTGTGGGAGGAAGAGGTCAAGGGAGAGAATGTAATAAATGGAGGGCAGGACAGGACAGAAGGAAGTGTAGTTAGTCTTTCTCAACATGACAGTTAAGTGTTTTGCATGATTACACATGTATGACCTATATTGATTTGCTTGTTTTCTCCATGGTGGTGGGTGGGGAGGGAGGAAAGGAGAGAATATGAAATTCAAAGCTTTCAAAATGAATGATAAACATAGTTTTTTCATGCAACTGGGAAATAGATGTACAGACAATGGAACATAGAAATCTATTTTGCCCTACTGGAAAACAGAAAGGTGGAAGATGGAAGAAGAGGAGTGGTAATAGAAGGGAGGAAAGACAAGAGGAAGGAGCAGATGGGGTGTATGCTGTCCTGAAGTGGGGATAGGGAGAGATGGGGACAAAATTTTGAATTCAAATTCTTGTGGAAGTGAATATTAAAAACTGAAATATAAATTATATAATTTTTTAAAAATACAAAAATATGTAAATATAGATATGTTAATAGATACAGCTATAGCTAGAGATAAAGATGAATGATACAGGTATGGATATAGCACAGTGAATGACACAAAGTAAGTACTACATAAGTATTGGTGATGATTATATAAAAACATAGTTTTATATAGAAATGTAGATCTAGATACAGATATAGACAATGGTGTGTATATGGGTAGATATGGAATGTATTTGTGTATGTGTATGTGTGTGTGTGTGTTTACACACACCTATATACAAAGAAAATATATATGTGTGTGTGTCATGCATCTCTTTCTATATATCTATGTATCTTTCTACATATATATATGTAACTAGATAGATGGATAGATATACACATATACAGACAGACAGAAATAGAGATACAGAAATGGACATGGATTTAAACAAAGAAGCATATTATGTTATTTCATTGCAATAAGAAATTCCTAGATGAGAAAACTCTTTTCTTCCAATGCACCTTGGCTTATTTTCTTTGGTTTATGGTCTTAGAGGTATATCCAGAGAAGTGAACAAATATGTATCATAATCAAGACTTAACACCAAGTCTAATTGGCTCAGAGTCCAATTGGCTATTCGTTACTTCATACCACTGTTCATACACTCAAATGTGTAACTTTGTTGACAATAAGCAAATCCAGAAGAAGAATTTATTAACTATACATCACAGAAAGTAATAAAACAAAACCTTTAGGTAACATTAGGATATTACACAAATGAAAGGGTAAACAGATCCAGTATTTTAAAAGGAATCTAAAAAATTGTATTTTTAAAATTTGATTTTCATCAAAGGCCATGAGGATAGAGGAACACATACAAGAATTTATTGAGGCCTAAATAATCAAATAGTTTCTACTTAATCCAGATTTTCATTGAATTTTGTAATGATGTGTCATGGTCACTATAGTTTATCCTTTTTGAAAGTTATATCTCAACTTGTGGTATACAGTGGAGGTATTTATGATAGACTTGCATAGTAACCTGACTTTATCTCCTTAGATGCTGAAATATATGACTTTGACTAAGCCTCTGGAAAAGTCAGCTAAGCAGTCATATGGTATGATTGTGTTCCTGTAGAGTTGTTCTATGGTCTACACTTTACTATCCTAAAACTAGGACACACAGTTCCTTTCAGTCGATGTTTGAATGGTGGTTACATATCATGAAAATTCGGTACTAGATTGTATATGATTCTCTCAGAAGACAACGGTTACAACTTCAAGGACACTCAGTAACTTTGAGTTACTGAGTAACTCAAAACTTTATCAATTATAAAAACTTTATTAATTATAGAGATAATCACTTTCTTAAGCTCGAGTTATACATTACCAACTGACTAGTTAGCAATTAAAATTGCATATTTCAACAAAATCTCAAGCTCATTATGTATAAAACAGAACTGTTTTTCATTCTCTGAATTCATCCGTCTTCTGACTTTTCTTATTGTCATCAAAGGTACCACTCCTTCCAATCCCAAAGACAGGTAATCTTAGTGTAGTCTTAACTGTTCACACTCCCTCAACCTATATATCCAAACAGTTGCCAAATAGTTTACCTGGTTCCATACAATTTCTCAAATAACACCCTACACTTCACTCACATAAACAAGACTCAATTCAAGCCCTAATCATCTGTCACTTAGACATTTGAAGAGTGTCATATGTATTCATCTTGCCTCAAATCTTTCCTCACTCTAAACCAACCTCCACAAAATACCAAAGTGGTTTTTCAAAAGCATAGATCAGACTTTGATACTTCCTAACTCAGTAGATTTCAGTAACTTCATCTCCTTTCTTCTTAACAGCTTGGAACCAACCTGCATTTCCAGTCTTCTTACATATACCTCCAGTCATTTGCAAACATATTATTAGCTGACATTTTTATTTCATAAACAAAATTCCATTTTTTTTCATTTCTGTCTGTTTTCCCCAACTATCTGTTCTACATATCTGGTGTACTTTTCTTGTTTCCTTCTATATCTTGGAATCCTTGGCTTCCTTTAAGATTATTCTTGAAATAATTTCTTCATGTCTTTTTCTTTGTATCCTAGATGCTAGTATGCCTCTCTTCTCCAAAGATATATAGACATATATATTGTATATAGGCACACACACATTATATACATATACATATACAATATACATGTGTATACATAGTCATAACTCTATCAAGAAGAGCAATGTTGTCATTGTAATTATCTGAAGGTATCAAATATCAAGGATTATAATTAGTTAAGTTTTTTACAGTTTAAAAGTACAACACATTCTTATTTAATAATAAGTGGTGAGAGAAGAAATATTTTTCAAAGTGATAATTTTTAAAGAATCTTCTATGAGTCTTAAATTACTCAGCAAGTTAATAAATGTTTATTGAGAACTTCTATGTTCCAGACATGGTGCTAAGCACTAGAGAAGTAAGGAAAGGGAAAAAAAATCAGCATATGTTTTTCTCAAGAAGTTGAAATTATCAAAGCAAAACATAGATCTTCTGAATGAGTGAGTGCATGCAAGATATATTCAGGGTACATGGAAGGCAATCTTGGAGGCAAAGGACAAGCCAAAGGGAGAAAGGCAAGTCAGGGGCACAGAGCCAAGACGGCAGAGTAGAAAGACTCACATATGCTAGCTCTGAACCCACAGCCCATAATTATCTATAAAAAAAAAATCCAAACAAATTCTGGAACAGTGGAGCCACGCAGCAACGGGGTGAAGGAGATTTCCATTCCAGAGAGCCCTAAAAACTGATCCCAAAGGTCGATCGTGCACCAGACGGGAGTGGAACCCTCCCCTGCCCTGGCCACGTGGCACTGAGAGGAGTGTGCAGATCTGAACAGGCTTCAGGGAAGGAATCCCCAGTGGCCGCGAAGGTCCCTTCACCCACAGACTCACAGGTCAGTGAGAGAGACTTCTGGATGGGCTGAAAGGGAGCGTGGTGTCCCCAGGACTCAAGCCCCATCAGGAGAAAGAGGCAGAGGAAGCAGGCAGACAGAGGCTCCTGGAGCAGCCAGGAGCTAGGCAGAAGCTCCATTACAAAAGGTCTCTGCATAAACCCTCTGAGGGAACTGAGCCTGGGAGGCAGCCCTGCCCCAACCTGAGCACCAGAAATTAAGCTCCCATTGAATAGCAGCCAGGCCTGACACTGAAAGCCCTGAGGCTGGGGAGCAGCATTTGAATCTCAGACCCCAAGCACCAGCTGGGCAGACCTAGGCCAGGGGTAGAAAGAATTCACAGAAGTCAAGTAACTGGCTGGGAAAATTCCCAGAAAAGGGAAAAAAATAAGACCACAAAAGGTTATTTTCTTGGTGAGCAAATGATTCCAACATTCATCACTGAAGATGAGGAAGAAGAAAACTGCTTACCATCAGGTAAAGATACAAGAGTCAAGGCTTCTGTATTCCAAACATCTGAAATAGATATCCAATGGGCTCAGGCCTTGGAAGACCTCAAAAAGGATTTTGAAAATCAAGTTAGACAGGTGGAGGTAAAACTGGGAAGAGAAACGAGAGACATGCAAGAAAAGCATGAAAAACAGGTCAATACCTTGATAAAGGAGACCCAAAAAAATACTGAAGAAAATAACACCTTGAAAAATAAGCTACCTCAATTGGCAAAAGAGGTTCAAAAAGCCAATGAGGAGAAGAATGCTTTCAAAAGCAGAATTAGCCAAGTGGAAAAAGAGGTGCAAAAGCTCACTGAAGAAAATAGTTCTCTCAAAATTAGAATGGAACAGATGGAGGCCAATGACTTTCTGAGAAACCAAGAAATCCCAAAACAAAACCAAAAGAATGAAAAAATGGAAGATAATGTGAAATATCTACTTGGAAAAACAACTTACCTGGAAAATAGTTCCAGGAGAGAGAATTTAAAAATTAGGGAACTACCTGAAAGCCATGATCAAAAAAAGAGCCTAGACACCATCCTTCATGAAATTATCAAGGAAAACTGCGCTGATATTCTAGAACCAGAGGGCAAAATAAGTATTCAAGGAGTCTATCGATCACCGCCTGAAAGACATTCAAAAAGAGAAACTCCTAGGAACATTGTGGCCAAATTCCAGAGTTCCCAGGTCAAGGAGAAAATATTGCAAGCAGCTAGAAAGAAACAATTCCAGTACTGTGGAAATACAATCAGGATAACACAAGATCTAGCAGCTTCTACATTAAGGGATCGAAGGGTGTGGGATAAGATGTTCCAGAAGTCAAAGGAACTAGGACTAAAACCAAGCATCCCCTACCCAGCAAAACTGAGTATAATACTTCAGGGGAAAATATGGTCTTTCAACAAAATAGAGGACTTTTAAGGATTCTGTTTTTTATTATTATTATTATTTATTTATTTTTTTTATAAATTCATTTATTTAACTTTTAACATTCATTTTCACAACATTTTGGGTTCCAAAATTTTCTCTCCATTTGGCCCCTCCCCCCTCCCCAATACACTGGACATTCTAATTACCCATATCACCAATCTGCCCTCTCTTCTTTCATCCCTCCCTTCCCTTACCCCATCTTCTCTTTTGTCCTATAGGGCCAGATAACTTTCTATTCCCCATTACCTGTATTTCTTATTTCCTAGTAGCAAGAACAATATTCAACAGATGTTC
>JAQQSK010000338.1:0-22663 GCA_028658325.1 Potorous gilbertii
CAACCCTAACACTCAATAACATGTTCAAATTAGTTACTAGAGAACATACCAGCTCACTTACAATCAAGACCCCGACGCCTGCAGGGCTCTGCTGGCTCCTCTCAGTGCCGCGTGGCCGGGGCGGAGGAGGGGAGCGCCCCGCAGGGCAGGGCTCCGCTCCCGTGTCTGGGTTACCTTTGCGGTCGGTTCTTCAGGGCTCTCTGCAGCGGAAATCTCCTTCACTGTGTTGCTGCTCGGCCTCCAGTGCTCCAGAATTTGTCAGGAGTTCTTTTTACAGGAAATCTATGGGCTGTGGGTTCGGACCTAGCATAAGTGAGTCTTTCTACTCCGCCATCTTGGCTCCGCCCCCCCTATTTTTCTTATTAATGTATATACATTTATAGTTCTGATTGTTTCTACGCACTTCTCCAGTAATGTGACAATCTTTTGTCAGATTAATGAGAAGTTAAATAACAAATAAAGGAAACCTCTACACAAAATTATTTGAGCATGGGAGAAAATTAGTTACTCAAGTACTGCTAAGTAGTGATACCTATTAAGGGGATCTCAAAAGACATAGAATGATTTGAGCTTTTATAACTTAAAATTGAACTAAGCCATTGTATGGTATGGTGACACAAGGCTGCATGGAATGATACTGAGAGGAGCGAGATGATTAAGAATGGTTTCTATTCCTTATATTTTAGAAAGCTGTAGAGTTTTAAGTAAGGAAATGTCTAAGAATGTTGGAGAATTGACAAATAAATGTTCACATTTAAATAAAATTAATTTTTTAAAATTAATTTTAAGCTTTTTATCTTGCTTTTATTTACCCTTAGATAAATATTCCTATTACTATTAATGGGTATGTATTAATATGAATTCGTTTATTATATGATAGAATAATTCATATATAATAAATATATTACTACTTGTTATATGTTATTGAACAATAAATAATCAGAATATTAAAATACTATCTGAAGATTCTGAAAATAGAGTCTGTTAAATTAAACTAGATATTAAAGATTTCAGTTTTTGCTTGCCCCAGTTTTTTTGGAGGAAGAATTGTAGCCAACTTGCTGAAAATAACTAGAATAATTTATAATTGTATTCAATTATTTTTCTTCACTCTATTATTTAGTTGTAATTAATAATAAGTTGAGTCAATAAAAATATTGAAATTCTGTTTGAATTTATTCATTGTATACTATAAAAACATAAAGGTAGACAATGAAATGACACATCCAAGGAATAACAAATAGCTCAATTTTTTAAGGAATAACATAAAATGATGCACAAAAGGCTTAAAAAGGCATGCTGAAAGTGGAATGTAAACAATTTTAAAGGCCATTATGAAAAGTATATTTTATTCTAACAATAACAGGAAGTCACTGAATATCATTGATTATGTTAGTAATAAGTTTGGGGTTTAGTATGGTATTGGGAATTGTGTCAGGATTAATGGAGAGAAGGTAGATTGGCAATCTACTATTTGATTAAGAAAAGTTTTTTTAAGAATGTAGACAAGAGAAGATGATGTGCTAACCTGTAAAAAATTGAGAAGACGTGGCAACAAATTTATTTATTTATTCATATCTTATTTGAAGGTTACGGGGAATAAAGTATTGAAGTTGGCAGAATCAGAGTTTCAAAGTGGCATAGCTGGAATGATGTTCATGATTCAATAACAAGAAAGCTATTTTTTGTGTAAGGTGTATGTAGGGGAAATATAATAAGTTCTAAAAGGGGCAGCCTTGTTGACTTTAAGATACCTACAAGATATTTTAAGGGTTTATGAAGATTTGGAAAGGTTCTTTGTATTTGGAGATACAAGATAGAGATGACACTTGAACACAGGTGTGCTGCTAACAACAGTTAAAGAGAAGAGAAAGGGACTAAAGAAGAGAACCTTGCGCAGGGTCTCATCAATGGTTGTAGAATGGAATATGGATAATGGTCTAGCATATGATTGTGAGAAACACACTTGTTCAAGAAAGAAAGTACTCACTGTGAAGCCAGGAACATTCTCATTCTATTTCACATTTGTTTTATATTTCTTGTGAATTGTAACTCCCTAATGGAACACATTTACTCAAACCAATGCAAGGCTATTTATTTTCTGTTCCTGATTCAAATTCCCCTGTTGCTTTCCATTGACTAGTTGCAACCTTCTAAAGCATTCACTTCATATTCTTCTCCTTGGTATCTTACCTCTCCCTCATCATACATCACAGGTGTATTTAAATTAACTTGCTCCATGTTGGGGGGAGGGGGTGTTGGATAATATTAATCAGCTCTTAGGCATTCTTAAAATATTCTGACCTTTTACTTAATCAGAAATCTGTTTCTGCTAAGTCACAACCAGTAATCTCAGACTTAAATCCTTTTTTCACTTATGCAAAGCTGGGAGTAATTTTTAATCATGTGACAACAAAATTCCTACCTTTGTTTCTCATATGATACTGAGAAAGAAAAATCAATTGTGAAAAATGTAATAGACATAACTGTCATAAAAACTCAGGTGTGAGAAATGAATATTTCTCTTTTGTATTTAATAACTAATTATTGTATTAGCACCTAGGTTTTTTCCTTTAATACTTTCACATCCTGAAGCTAACCAGTGTGGAGAATTTTTCTTAGAGATTAACCTTGTCCAATATCAAATCAGACTGTAAAAGAAATTCTAATTTTGGGCTAGATGGTGTATTCCTGCTCATTGTCTTACTCAGACAGGTCCTGGGAAAGTGATATTTCTCCCTTTCCTCAAGAGAGTTAATATGAAAATTGATGTCTCTTTGGCCTAGATTTAAGTAACCTAAGGCAAATACCCCAAGATAGCCCACTTCCCATTTGATTAACAAATCAGAGTTAAATAGGCACACCTTGGGAACACCTCCTTTTTGATGGATATATAAAATGTGACCAAACCACCATTAAGTGTCTTTGGTCTAAGAGAGATGACCAAATGGACATCTTTTATTTTTCAAAATAACCAATTGGCCTTATAAATAAAATGATTAGATTACCCAGAAACTGTGTCACTTGAAGTTTTTAAATGTCACACAGAGAAGATAAAATAACCAAGAGAGAATCATTTAGCTTGTCAAATGCTACAGTGATAAAAGAACCTAAGATTTAGGTATAAATAGATAACTGGTAACCTTGTAGGTGACAGTGTGAATTGAGTAGTGATTTCACAAGCTAGATTACAACAAGTTTTAATACAATATAGAATATTAGTTTTATCCAGTTTCTAGGGCAAATGACCTTTTCTTTTAAGGATGGAGGGACAGATACAATTATAAACAACATGAAATGAGATCATAGGAAAGAGATCAAAATCAGACATGAGAGTAGAGCACTGAATGGATGAAATGCTGGAGGAGACAGAAGATGAAAGAACCAAGAGCTTAAATAGTAGGATTTCATTTTTTATAGAGAAGGAACACCTCTTTGTCTGTGACTGAAGTAAATGATGAAAAAATGCATAATGATAATTAAATATATATGAAGTGAGAAGAAAGAATGCATCATTCAGGATGGATGATCCAAAATTTCTCAGTAAAATCATAGATGAGGGCTTATACAGAGAGAGGCAAGTAAGGGGGTTTGACAAAGCTTCATGTTTGAAAATAATTTTTGAAAAAGAAATCAATTTGGGAAGATTTTAAGGTATTTTAAAGGATTGCAACTATGTCAGGTCTAGTTGAGACCAAGACTATAAATTTGTAGTGGGTCCAAATGATTCCTTATGTGACTTAATCCAAAATAAACAAGTAGGAATAGAAGTCTCCTTAGTAAATAAGCAAATTCTATTTCCCCAAATCGTCATATATTAATCTATTCTTGTATAAAATGTTGTTGTGAAATAAATGGGTAAATTTAAATTCTGAATTACATCTAAGGGTTTAGTTAACATACATATCATATGCTATAGAAAATACATTTATATAATAGTATCAAATAAAAGCCTTCTTAATTTTGATCATGAAATAAATAATTTAAATAACTTTATAGAAGTTTTTTTTTAATTTGAAAAGATCTTATAGGATGTGTTTAAACTTTCTATTTACCCCATGTCAGAGAATGCAGTGAAATAACTTTCTTAAGGCCACAATGTAAGCTAGAGTTGGCGGCAGCACAGAGTAGTGCTTAAAACTGTTTAACATGTCACTGCAAAGAGGAAAAAAGGAATACTATAGTATGTAATTGAATATTTTTAAAATTGTTCTGAATTATCAACTTCATTGTAATATGGAAATCTTATAAGGAAATAGTTTAATCGGATTTTGACTTCCTTAGGAATAGTAACTTCTATTGTTTGTTTTTTTTCTTTTATTCCTCAGAGATTAAATAATGCCTTAGAACAGGGAAGATGGTTGATATATTACTCTTTATTGATGGACTAAAATACCTTCAACCAAAATCTTACTTATTTAGTTCAAATAAGAGAAGTCAAGTGACTAATCCAGAATCATATGAAGTCTACATTTTAGAGGTAGGATTTTAAGATAGATCTTTCTAATTATGAGTTTTGTGCCCTAAACATTATGACAAGTGCTTTAAATTTTAAAAATACTTCATTTAAAATATCAGCAAAACCTAGGTCTATTTCCAAAGATGATTAAGAGAAAAGGAAAATAATTCATGTGTTCTAAAATATTTATATTACCTTTCTTTGTGGTGACAAAGAATGGAAATTTCAAGGATGTCAATGAATTCGGAGTAGCCGAACAAATTCTGTTTAACTGATTGTGATGGAATTCTATTGTGCAAGAAGAAGTGAGGAGTTCCATGATCTTAGAAAAACTTTTTGCATAAAATAATGAAGAGTGAAATGAACAGAACCAAGAGAAGTCAATATACAATAACAGCAGTAATGTTTTAAGAACAGCTGTGAGTGCATAAGTTATTTTGATTGTTATAGTAAATTAATTCTAAAGGATTTACAAAGAAAGACACTATCTGCATCCAGAGGAAGAACTGAAAAATAAAAGTATACATAGAATGATATTACCTATATGTACATATTTGTGTCTAAGGCTAGCCATCTCTACGATGAGGATGAGGAGGGAAAAAAATGAAATTTGCATGATAACTTTATTTTTAAAAGGAATATCTAGTTGTACAAAACATATTTGCCATTTCATGTACAATTATCTTTTTTATTACATTATGTTTTGGAGATGATTTTTTTCTACAAATTAAAAAATAAAATAAATAGAACATTAAAATTATCAACAAAAATGGGAGAATTCATACTTGAATGTTTCAATGTGCATTTAAACAGCAACAATAATAGGTTAACAGTTTTGGTATTTGATTGATTTTTATGGAATTTTCAAAGTTATTTGCCCTTAAATTTAAATATTTTTGGTTATACCTCATGATTCTGCTACACTGGGGTTCTCTAAGTGTATAATCGTATCATCTGCAAAAAGTGATAACTTAGTTTCTTCTTTACCTATTCTTACTCCTTCAACTTTTAATCTTATCTAATTGCTACAGCTAACGTTTCTAGTACCATATTGAATAAGAGTGGTGACAATGGACAAGATTTCTTCACTCCTGATATTATTGGAAATGCATCTACCTTGTTTCCGTTGCATATAATACTTCCTGAAGGTTTTATGTAGATACTACTTATTATTTTATGGAAAGTACCCTTTATTCTTGTGTTCTCCACCATTTTTAATAAGAACTGGTGCTATATTTCATCGAAAACTTTTTCTGTATCCATTGAGATAACCATGTGGTTTTTGTTAGTTTGGTTGTTAATGTGATCAATAATGCTAATACTTTTTCTAATATTGACCCAGCCCTGCATTTCTGGTAAGAATCTTCCTTGATCATAATGTATTATTCTCGTGATAAGGTGCTGTATTCCTTTAGCTAAAATCTTATTTAAAAATTTTGCTTCTATATTCTTTAGAGAAATTGGCATATAATTTTCTTTCTTTGTTTTGTCTCTTCCTCGTTTAAGTATCAAAATTATATTTGTATCATAAGAAGAATTTGGGAGGACTCCTTCTTCCCCAATTTTCAAAATCAGTCTATATAGTATTTGAATTAACTGTTCTTTAAATGTTTGATAGAATTCATTTGTAAATGCATCTGGCCCTGGAGATTTTTTTCCTGGGGACTACATTGATGGCTTGTTCAATTTCTTTTTCTGAGATAGGGTGGTTAAATGTTAAAATTCCTCTTCTGTTAATGTGGGCAATTTTTGTTTTTTTCTTAATACCCATCAATTTCATTTAGATTGTAGAATTTGTGGGCATAAAGTTGAGTAAAGTAATTTGTAATTATTATTTTAATTTCCTCCTTACTGGAGGTGAGTTCACCCCTTTCATTTTTGATATTACTAATTTGATTTTCTTCTTTCTTTTTGAAATCAAATTGACCAAAGGTTTATCAATTTTATTATTTTTTTCATAAAACCAACTGTTGGTTTTATTTATTAATTCGGTAGTTTTCTTAATTCCAATTTTATTAATCTCTCCTTTGGTTTCCACTTTTTCTAATTTGGTATTTCAATTTGGGTATTTTCAATTTGTTCTGTTTCTAGCTTTTTCATCTGCATGCCCACGTCGTTGATGTTCTCTTTCTCTGTTTTACTTATGTAGGCATTCAAAAGTATATCACTTTCCCTAAGAAGTGCTATTGCACAATCCCATAAGATTGGTAGGTTGTCTTATAATTGCCATTATTTTGAATGAAGTTTTTGATTGTTTCTATGATTTATTCTTTAACCTTCTCCTTCTTTAGGATTAGATCATTTTCTTTCCAATTAATTTTTGGTTTATCTTTCTATGGACATTTATAACATATGATTTTTATTGCATTATGATCTGAGAAGGATGCTTTGACTATTTCTGCCTTTCTGCACTGGATTGTGAGGTTTATATGTCCTAGCAAATGGTCAATTTTTGTAAATGTTCCATGTACTGCTGAGAAAAAGTTATATTCCCTTCTATTCTCATTAAATTTTCTCCAGAGGTGTGTCATATCTACCTTATCCAGAGTTTTATTTACCTCCTTAACCTCTACCATGTTTATTTTGAGATTAGATTTATCAAGTTCAGAAAGGGGGAGTTTGAGGTACCCTACTAATATAGTTTTGCTGTCTATTTCTTCCTTCAAGTCCCCCAAACTCTCCTCTAAGAATCTTGGTGATATATCACTTGGAGCAATCACGTTTAGTAATGATAATTCTTCATTGTTTATTAAGTCTTTTAGCATGATATAGTTTTCCTCCTTATCTCTTTTGATTAGATCTATTTCTGCTTTCGCTTTCTCTGAGATTAGGATTGCTAGTCCTGCTTTGCTTAAATCAGCTGAAGTACGATATATTCTGCTCCAACCATTGACTTTTATCCTGTGTTTATCCCCCCATTTCAAATGTGTTTCTTGTAACGAACGTATTGTTGGATTATGGCCTTTAATCCATTCTGCTATCCATCTCCGTTTTGGGGGAGAGTTCACTGCATTGAATATCACAGTTATGATTAAAATTTGTGTATTTCCCTCCATTCTCTTTCTTACCATTTTTGCTTTTAGCTCTCCCATCTCCCTTCTCCTCAAGAGTTTTGATTTTTCACCACCACCTCCTGCATCCTTCCCTTCCTTCTTTTAGCCACCCTCCTTTTTACTCCCTTTTACCCTTACTGCTTCTTAACTCCCTTTTAGCTTCCCCTCCCATTTCTTAGGCTTTCCCTCCTACTGCCTATGTAACTAGTTAGAATTACAGGCTTAAGTTTATTATTCTCTCCTTGAACTACACCAGATGAGTGTATGTCTCAAACAGTGCTCATCTCCCTCCCCTCTTTCCCTCTACTATAATTTTGTATTTCTTCCTGTGATGTAATTTACCAATTTTTCTTTTGTCCTTTTCACATCTTCTGTTACAATCCGTTCACATGCTTAATCCATATTTTAACATGACATCATTTAGTTTATACCTGTTCCCTCTATGTATATCGCTTTTATATTTCATAATAGATACACCATTCTCACGATTAACAGGTATCATCTTCCCTTATAAGGAGGTAAACAGTTTGTACAAATTGAGTAACAAGTTTTTTTTCCCCTGTTTACCTTTTTATGCTTCTCTTGAGACCTGCATTTAAAGATTAAATTATCTATTAAGTTTTAGCGTTTTTGTCAGGAATTCTGGAAGTCCCTTACTTTGTTGAATGACCATCTTCTTGCCTGAAACGTTACGTTGAATTCTGCTGAGTAGTTGATCCTTGGTTGTAGTCCCAGCTCCTTTGCCTTACAGAATATCGGATTCCAATTCCTTCAGTCTTTTAATGTAGAAGCTGCATGGTCCTGTGTGATCCTGGATGCAGCTCCTGGATATTTCAATGGTTTCTTTATGACCATCTGTAGTATTTTCTCCTTCATTTGACGGTTCTTGGATTTGGCAACGATATTTCTTACGGTGTTGAGTTTGGGATCACTTTCAGGAGGTGAAAAGTGGATTCCTCCAATGACTATTTTCCCCACTGGATATAGCACTTCTGTACAGTTTTCTTTGATAATTTCCTGGAAGATGTTGTCCATTCTCTTTTTTCATCGTGGTTTTCTGACAGGCCAATAATTCTTAAATTTTCTCTCCTGGATCTATTTTCTAGGTCAGTTGTTTTTCCAATTAGATATTTTACATTTTCTTCTATCTTTTCATTCCTTGGATTTTGTTTGACTGATTCTTGCTGTCTCGTAGAGTCATTAGTTTCTGCTTGCCCAATTCTAATTTTTATCAAATTATTTTCTTCAATTAACTTTCGCATCTCCTTTTCCATCTGTCCAATTTTTGTTTTTATGGAGTTATTTTCCTTTTCTATTTGTCCAATTTTCCCAGTTAGGTTTTGTGCTTCCTTTTCCATTTGTTCAATTTTCCTTTTTAAAGAGGTGTTCTCATCAGTGAATTCTCTATTCATGCTTTTAAAATCATTGGACAGTTTTTCCTTTTCCTTCTTCAGCTGTTCCATGAGGTTTGTGCATGTAAGCAATTCACATTCGCTTCTGAAATTTCAGATAGAAGTACAGTCTCACTACTGACCTGTTTGCTATTTGTGTTTTTTGATCTTTGTCCCCTAGAAAGATTCTACGTTTTTCTTTTTTTTCACTCTTCTTTTGTTTTTTCTTGTTCATGATTGTGATTGTGTGTTGTGGCTTCTGGTTCTTTTAGTTAGAAGCTGCAGAATTTGGTGTTGAGCTGACAGATGTGAAAAAAACTAAGGGCAAATGTCTTTTTATCTTTTTGTTTTGTGTTTCCCCTATCCGCTCTGGGGTTAGCTTTTTAAACGTGGCGGGAAGGTAGGCTGGTCACAGGAGGTCTCCTCAGCTGAACTGATGCAAAGAGAAGCTCAGGGGATGGTGCTCTCAGCTGCCCTATTGTCTTCTGGTTTCACCTGGACTGCTGAGATATGTCTAGATCATAGCGTGAGTTTCCACTCCACCTGGGGCTCGTCTCCTAGCACTGAGCCTTGTCTGAGTCCCAGTGTGAATTTCCACCACCCTGAGGCTCCTTTCCTAGTTCTCCTCTGCTACAGTGGGAGGAATCCCCCTTAGCTAATTTCCTAGCCTAAGCGTTATGAAACTATTTGCCCCCTCTGCTGTCTCCACTTATCCAGGAGTTTTCTGGGGAAATATTTTATGATTCTTTCACAAAGTGGGGAGGAGAGAGTATTTACTGATCACTCCACAATCCTGGCTCCTGGAAGTTCAAGGAGGTTACTTACAGACATTTAATCTGTGGGCTGAAAGTCTCAGGAGCTGCTGTGACTGATATTTAGGGCTCAGGGACTGTCACTCCCTCGGCTCTGTTAGTCACTCTTCCTGGGCTGCCTCTCCTATAGTTTTGCCTGCTGCTGTCTCAGGTTTTCCTGGGGCCCTCCAGATCCACTGTGCTGGATATGCTGTGCTGTGCATTGTTGGCTCATGCCTGTGGAACAGATCCTTCCTGTGGACCTTCCAGTCTGTCCTGGACTGTGAATCTGCCACAGTCTGTCTCCTATTGGATTCTGCACCTCCAAAATTTGGTCAGATTTACTTTTTAGAGGTATCTAAAGAGTTCGTCTAGGAGCTTAAGTGAGTAGTTGCTCTCACTCCCCCATCTTGGTTGCACTCCCTCAATTTACTATCTTAAAAAGTTATTTGGGTTATAGAGAATGGAGTGATTTTCTCAGGACCATAAAATAAGAACATATCATTAACTGATGCATACTGTAGATAACAAGAAATAGAAACTAAACAAATGAGTACTTTATGGCAAATTGTTAGATGTTCCATCTGTTGTGAGCTAGTATTCTTGATATTTATCTGATATAGTACAGGGTAGGATTTGCCTGAAATCACTTGAGTGTGTTGAAAAGACCTATCATTCCTCCATAGGAAAATAAGTTTTCTTCAATCTAATAGGTATCATTCAATTTTTTGTAAGGGAACACAAAATACCATTTTATACCCAGTTGAGTAAATCTTACACACATATTTCACATACCTATTGTTCTATATGTTTTACCTAAAACTTTGTTAAGATCAAGTTCAAAGATGTGGGAGAGCATAAAAGAAGCAGTTTTACCAGGCCTAGAATATATGCATTGGTATTACTTCTAAAAAGCAAGTGAACAACTGGGAATATTGTTGTTAATGAGACATAAATAAAGCCTGTTTCATTTTACACAATAATATAAGTTTTTTAACTCATTATTATTTTTAAACTCTTATTTTAAACTCATCATTTTTCATTCTTCTAAACGATATTTTCCCATACACCTCAGTGAGGGACCATTAATACATCTAAAGAATCAAATGATTACAACAATTTACAGTTTGAATAGGATGCACAAAATTTTTGGAACTCTAGAAAATAATCAAAATTGATCATTAAATTAAAAAAAAGAAACCACAAAGCATTTACCTAAAATATGAGTACAAATGAGAAATAAAGATTAGTGGTCTCAAAATTCCAGAAGTCACATAAAAGAGCTGAGTCTAAAGCCTATTCATATTTCTATTATATAAGATATGACTTTAATAGTCCACATTAAAAGACATTTCAAAAGGAGTAAAAATGTAATTCTAAAGGAAGTTTTATGCTCCTACTGGCATTTTTCTTCAAAAATCATTACAGTAATCAAAGACAAAAACCTCTCCTTTGAGCACTTGAAAAAGCAAAGTGATTCTAAACTTACAGCTTCAGAATCTGGATTATAACTGCAAAAGTAAACCATGTGAAGTAACAAACTACTTGAAATAATAAACGACTTTGGCAAAGTTGCAGGTTACAAAATGTACCCGCACAAATCTTATGCATTCCTATATATTAGTAATAAAGTCCAACAGCAAGAGCTAGAAAGAGAAGTCTCATTTAAAGTTAGGGTAGGCACGATAAAATATTTGGGAGTTTACCTGTGAGAACAAACCCAGGGACTATGTGGACACAATTACATGACACTTTTTGCACAAATAAAGTCAATTCTAAGTATTTGGAAAAACATCAGTTGCTCATGTTGTGGCTGAGCCAATATAATAAAAATGACAGTTCTACCTCAGTTAATTTACTTATTTAGTGCCATACCAATTAAACTATCAGATAATTATTTTCTAGAGCTGGATAAAATAATAACAAAATTCATCTGGAGGAAGAAAAGGTCCAAAACATCAATGGGACTAATGAAAAAATTGGCCTAGCATTACCAGATCTCAAATTGTATTATAAAGCAGCAATTGTCAAAACCACTTGGTGCTGGCTAATAAAGAGTAGTGTAGACAAGTGGAATATGTCAGAAACTCAAGACACAGTAGACAATGAATATAGCAATCTCCTCTTTGATAAACTCTAGGACCCAAGTTTCTGGCCTAAGAACTCACTATTTGAATAAAATACTGGGAAAACTGGATAACAGTGTGGCGGTAACTAGGTATAAACCCATGCCTAACACCCTACAGAAGAATAAAGTACAAATAGGTATAAAGGTTGATTTCATGGACAAATTGGAGGAGCAAGGGGTAGTATATTTACCAGATTTATGGGAAAGGGAAACATTTTTGACTAAAGAAGAGATAGAAAGCATCATAAAGTGCAAGTCTGATAATTTTGAATACATTAAACTGAAAAGATTTACCCAACCAAACACAATGCAACCATAATTCAGAGGGATGTAGTTTATTGGGCAAAAATTTTTATAGCCAATCTCACGGATAAAGGTCTCATTTCTAGAATATATAGAGAACTGAGTCAAATGTACAACAATACAAGTCATTCTCCAATTGATAAATGGTTAAAAGGTATGAACAGACAATTTTCAGAGGAAGAAATTAAAGGTTTCTATAATCTTATGATAAAATGTTCTAAATCACTTTTGATTACAGAGATGCAAGTTAAAACAACTCTGAGGTACCATATCACATCACTTAGATTGGAAACATGACAGAAGAGGAAAATAATAAATGTTGGAGATGATGTGGGAGAGTTGGCACATTGATTCGTTGTTGGTGGAGCTGTGAGCTCATCCAATCATTCTGGAGAGGGGTTTGGAACTATGCCCAAAGGGCTACAAAAGTGTGCACAACGTTTGACCCATCAATATTGTTTCTAGGACTGTATCCCCAAGGGATCCAAAAAATGGGAAAGGGTCCCACATGTACAAAAGTATTTATTGCAGCACTTGTTTGTACTGGCCAAAAACTGAAAATCAAGGGGTTGCCTCTCAATTGGGGAATGGCTGAATAAATTATAATATATGAATGTAATGGAATACTATTGCATCCTAGGAGATGATGAAGAAGAAGACTTCAGAGAGGCCTGGAAAGACTTATATTATCTGAAGCTGAGTGAAATGAGCCGAACCAGGAGAACCGTGTGCACAGTAATGACCACAGAGTGTGAGTTTTTTCTGGTAGACTTGGATCTTCATAACAATGCAAGGACATTAAAAAAAACAAAAAGTTCCCGATGGTCTTCCAAGGCAATATACCTTCCACTTTGAAAGATAGAGCTATGGAATTCAATAGAAGAATGTAGCAGATCATTTTGTGATTGTGTGTGTGTGTATGGGTGTGTATTTGTGTTTTGGTTTGTTATACGATTTCTCCCATTTATTTTGGTTCTTCTACACAGCATGAGTATAATGAAAATGTATTCAATAGAAACGGATGTGTAGATCCTATATAGAATTTTATGCCGTCATGGGGAGGGAGGGGCATTGTGGGGGCTTGGTAGGGGTAAACAAATTTAAGTTTTATGGTTGTGATTTTAGAGCATTAAAAAAAATAAATGAATATATTGAAGAAAAAAGTTAGGGGGAAAATATAAATAATTCAGATTGATCTTTAAAGTGTTATATATATATATGTATATATACATGTATATATGTACACACATAAGTGTATATACATGTGCATACATATATACATATACACATACAGTAAATAATAAAAGTATACTCTGGTGCATATTTACGTAAATATATAGTAATTATATATATGAAACTGATGTACGCATCTCCTTATCTGGGTCTTAAAAACCAAATATGTGTATATATCCATATATGGGCATATTTCTACATATATATGTGTATTTATGCATACACATATGATATGTGTTTGCATGTATATATTTGTTATATATATATGTATATATGTGTATATCTATGTAGAGTAGCAACTTGGTTTAGATATTTAATTTGTTCCAAGATTCTGTTCATCATGCAATTTGTTCGTATTGCAAAGTGAGTTTTCCTACAGGAAATAATGTAAATGTATAATTGGTACCATGTCCCTCAAAATATTCACATAAAATAATTATTTATAACTTTAAAAAGAAAGTATTTTATGATTTCTCTTTCTTGTTTATCTTTTCAAGTTTCTCTTGATTCATGTGTTTGAAAGTCATATTTTCTATATAGTTCTGGTCTTTTTGACATGAATTCTTGAAAGTCCTCTATATCCTTGAATGACCATTTATTATATTGAAGTATTATATTTAGTTTTTCTGGGTAGGTGATTCTTAGTTTTAATCCCAGTTCCTTTGACTTCTGGAATATCATATTCCAAGCCCTTCAATCCCTTAATGTTTAAACTCTCAGATCCTGTATTATCCTGATTGTATTTCCACAATACTCGAATTGTTTCTTTCTACCTGCTTGTATTATTTTCTCCTTGACCTTGGAACTTGCAAGAGGATTTTAAAGAATTTTAAAACTCAAATGATAGAAATAGAAGAAAAACTGACCTATGGCTTTAGAAGTATGAAAAAAAGAAATCAGAGAAGAATTTAAAAGGACAATTGGACAAGTGGAAAAGGAAGTACAAAATCTAACTGGACAAGATAACTCCTTAAAAATTACAATTAGACAGATGGAAAAGGAGATGCAAAAGTTAAATGAAGAAAATAATTTGATAAAAATTAGAATCAGGCCACTAGAAGCTAATGAATCTATGAGACATCAAGAATGAGTCAAAGAAAATTTAAAAAATGAAAAGATAGAAGAAAATTTAAAATATGTAATTGGAAAAACAACTAACCTGGAAAACAAATCAAGGAGAGAAAATCTAAGGATTATTGGTCCACCAGAAAGCCATGATGAAAAAAAGAGCCTGGACAATATCATCCAAGAAATCATCAAGAAAAATTTTCCAGAAATCCTAGATGCAGAGAGCAAAGTAGTCATCAAAAGAATCCACTATTCACCTGCTGAAAGGAATCCCATACTAAAAACACCAAGGAATATCGTTGCCAAAATCCATAACTATCAAGTGAAGAAGAAAGTAATGCAGACAACCAGAAAGAGATAACTCAAATATCAAGGAGTTATAGTAAGCATCACACAGGACCTTGCAGGTTCTACCCTAAAATATTAAAGGAATTGGAAAACGATATTCTGTAAGGCAAAGAGCTGGAACTCCAACCATGGATTAATTATCCAGAAAAGTTTAGCATAATATTTCAAGCAAGGAGATGGATATTCGATGAAGTAATGGACTTCAAGAAGCATAAAAGGGCAAACAGGGGAAGGAAACTTGTTATTCAATATGAGCAAACTTTACATCCCTATAAGGGAAGTTGATACTTGTTAATCTAGGGAATTGTATATTTATTATGATATATGAAAAGGATATACATGGATAGAGGGAGTTGGTATAAATTAAATGATAGCAAATGTGATTTAAGGGTGCAAAAGAATTTGAATGGGAGATGTGAAAAGGAAGAGGCAGAAAAAAATAACTTACCTCACAGGAAGAGACACGGTAATACATTACAGTAGAGGAATATAGGAGAGGGAGATGAAAATTGTTTGAGAGTTACTCTCTTCTGATGGGATTGAAGGAGAGAACAACAAACTTAGCAAAGCATAGAAATAAAACTAGCTCTATAGGCAGTAGCAGGGGAAGGGGGAAAGAAAAAGGAGGGGAGGATAAAAGGGAGGGAAGAAGCAGTAAGGAAAAAGGGGATTAAAGGAGAGAGGGACCGAAAAAAGGTAGGGAAGACTGAGGAAGGCTATGTTCAAAAAAAAATATCGTTGTGGAAAGATAACTGACCTGGAAAATAAATCAAGGAAAGAGAATTTTAAAAGTATTGGACTACGTGAAAGTCATGATCAAAGAAAAAGCCTAAACATTATCTTTAAAGAAATTATCAAGGAAAAAATTTCTGTTATTCTAGAACTAGAGTGGAAAATATAAATGAAAAGAATCCACTCATCACCTCCTGAAAAAAATCCCCAAAGGAAAACTCCTAGGAATATTGTGGCCAACTTCTTGAATTCCCAGGTAAAGGAGAAAATGTTGCAAGCATCCAGAAAGAAACAATTTAAATACTGTGGAAACAAATCAGAAAATCACAAAATTTATCAGATTCTACATTAAAGAATCTGAGAGCTTGGAATGTGATACTTTCGAAATCAAAGGAGCCAGGGCTCAAACCAAGAACCTCCTACCAAAAAAAAAAAACTGAGTATAATTCTTCAAGGAGAAAAGGCATGGACATTCAATGAAACAGAAGATTTTCATGCATTCTTGGTGGAAAGTCTAGAGATGAATATGAGATTTTACTTTAAGGTACACATTTCAAGTGAAGCATAAAGAAGAAAATATGAAAGAGAAATCAATCATAGCGTACTTACTAAAGTTGAACTTTTTACATTACATACTCATCTGGCCTTCACTCAAAACCTCCCTTAAAATGGATTTCACTTTTTTTTTTCTGAGAGAGCCCTTGGTATTATTAGATACTTCTAATTATTATAATGGTCATTTCCATCTTGAGCCAAGAACTTTCTCATTATAACTTTCATTCACTGACCTTTTCTGCTACGAAGCAATGCAGACTTAATCTCATGCCAAATCTATATATTCTATGGCAGTTATCACTGTATTTTCTAGACATATATCATTCACTGTGATTCTACTCCTAACTCTAAACTATGTCAATGATTGTCTTAAAGTGTGATGCATCAAACTGAATAAAATACTCCAAAACCAGTCTGACAAGTCATTTAACACATTTCGGTTTAAATTATTTCATTTTCAGAGTATTGAGTAAAATATGTTTCTACCTATCTAAAAGCTTTCTTTTGATAAGTCAAGTGAGATAGTTGCTGTGCAAGATCTTGAAAAAAATGACGCAGTGCAAATAGAATCAATGCCTCATATTCATATTCAGCTTCATCCTAACTTATCCTCATAAGAACACAGTTTATCAGATACCAATTTTGTTCTGATTTTTTGACATAGTAATCCAATGCAATCAGAAGCACATGGCAAAATACATACAAAATTCATTCCAACAAATAATAGAGCAAAACAACAAAAATAAGTGATAATGACTAGAGGTACATTTAACTTTATACTTGTTAAATACCAATACACATAGTTAGCACTCAGTGTTTTGATTTGCCAAAACAATCAAGATATTGATTCATTAGATCACTTTCTTGCTCTCGGTCTTCACTTTTAAAGTTTATTTCTTTGGTTTTTAGTCTAATGAGATTCATTCTGTAAGTTGCATGTTCTATCTGCTCTTTGTCACTCTTAGTCAGTGACCTGTCTGAACGTTTTTTATGGGATAAATAATACATTAAATACAGCCCCCTTCCATCATCTAGAGAGCTTTTCATTTGGCATATGTTTCAAAAGTATGCATACTGTACTTTCTGTTGATCTATAGGTTACTGTAAATTCCTGACCTCTCATCTTTATTTTGAGGTATATATCACAGCAAAATATATATCACAGTGAGGCAGCAAAATAGGATTTTTTTTATTTCTGGACATATTTTCATGGGAATTCATTCATTCATTGCCCAGTAGTGTGTAGTTGTAAATGAAATAAACCTATGCTTCTTTACAACTCATTTTTCATTTTCTACCCAAATGTTCTTCTGAAAGTTGTGACTGAATAAATGCAACTCTGGTATACCCTTAATTATTGAGCTATATATGTTTTCTATGCATTCTAGTGATTTATTTATCAAGGTCCAAAGCAACCAGGATGTTATAGTAGCAATGACAGTAGATTATCAAATATTTTAATTTACTGTAAACATACTCCAAATTTTTGTTAACCAAAACAATTTAGAATTCAGCATCATCACTTCATGTAAACAGTTTTTGAATTGTTTCTTTCTGATTTCCTGTAGTGTTTTCTTCTTTATTTGATAGTTCTGGAATTTGGCAATGATATTTCTTGGGGTTTTGAATTTGGGATCCCTTTCAGGAGATGAATGGTGGATTCTTTCAATGACTATTTTACCCTCTGGGTCTAGCACTTCTGCACAGTTTTCTTTGATGTTTTCCTGGAAAACATTGTCCAGACTCTTTTTTTCATTGTGACTTTCTGGCAGGGCAGTAATTTTAAATTTTCTCTCCTGGATCTATTTTCCAGGTTAGTTGTTTTTCCAGTTCGATATTTTACATTTTCTTCTATGTTTTCATTCTTTAGATTTTGTTTGACTGATTCTTGCTGTCTCATAGAGTTAGTAGTTTCTGCAGGCCTAATTTTAATTTTTATCAAATTATTTTCTCCAGTTTATTTTTTTACTTCCTTTTCCATTTGTTCAATTTTCCTTTTTAAAGAGATATACTCATCAGTCAATTCTTTTCTTATATTTTTAAAATCATTGGCTGGTTTTTCTTCTCTTTCCTTCTTCAGGTGTTCCAGAAGAACTGCTTATGCTTTTGAGCAGTTCATAGGTCCTTGTGAAGTTTCAGATGGAAGTACAGTCTCAGTACTGACCTCTGGTATTTGTGTTTTGGTCCTTATCCTCATAAAAAGATTCTATGTTTCTTTGCTCTTGTTTTGCTTTTTCTTGATCATGATGGTGATTGTGTGTTATGGCTTCTGCTTTTTCAGTTAGAAGCTGTAGAACTTGATGTTGAGCTGACTTTATGTAAAAATTAAGAGCACCTGTCTTTTTATCCTTTTGTTGTCTTGTGTTTTCCCGGTTTGCCTTGGGGTTAGCTTCTTAAGTGTGGATTAGTTGTGGTCTGGTCACAGGATATCTCCTCATCTGAACTGAGGCAAACAAAACTCCAGGAATGACGATCCTAGTTACCTTATTCTCTTCCCATTTCCCCTGGAGTGCTGAGTCATGCCTAGATCATAATGCAGGTTTCCACCCCTCCTGGGGCTCCTCTCTTGGCACTGAGGCTTGCCTGGGTCCTAGTACCAATTTCTACTTCCCTGTGTCCCCTCTCCTTCTGATTTGCCTCCGCCACAACAGAAGGAATCCCCCTTAGCTATTTTCCTGGCCGCAGGTGGTATGAGACTATTTGCCCCCTTTTCTGTTTTCACTGATCCAGGATTTTTCTAGGGAAATATTTTATCGTTCTCTCCAGGTCCTCAAGTGGGGAGGAAAGAGCATTTACTCATCACTTCACCATCCTGGCTCCTGAAAGTTCAAGGAGGTGACTTACAGATGTTTGATCTGTGGACTGAAAGTCTCAGGAGCTGCTATGGCTGATATCTGGTGCTCACCGGGTGTTACTCGCTTGGTTCTGCTGGTTTCTCACCCTGGGCTGCAGCTCTGCTGGTTTCACCTGCTGCTGTCTTAGGTTTCCTGGAGCCCTCCTGCTCCACTGTGCTGGAGTTCCTGCACTGTGTACTGTGGGCTCACCACCTTGGAACAGATCCTTCCTATGGACCTTCCAGTCTTTCCTGGACTTTGAATCTGCCATAATCTGTCTCCTATTGGATCCTGCACCTCCAAAATTTGGTCACATTCTTTTTTAGAGGTATTTGAAGGAGACTGTCTAAGAGCTTAGGTGAGTTGTTGCTCTTACGCCACCATTGTGACTCCAACCCCCATAAAAGTCTGTCTAAAACTGAACTGTTTACATTCCTACATGGAAAGAAAATATTTATAACTCTTGAGATTTTTCTCAGTATTTGTGTTGGTGGAGTGTTTGCACATACACACACATGCACACACAGAGTACCAACTGTGTTGAATCAGAAGGGATGATATCCACAAAAAAGGATATAAAATAAAAATTAAGGGGTGAAGGAGGAAAATATTGGGGAAAGAAAGGGAGAAATGGAATGAGGCAGGCTATAAGTCGTAAAAGAGAAAAAGAAAAATCTTTTTCAATGGAAGAGAGAAAGGATAAGGGGAGAGGGGGAAAGTGAAGCTACTCTCTCCTCATATGGACTAAGGAGGGAATAACATGCTCACTAAATTTGGTGTGAAAATCTATCTTACACTACAGGAAGGTAGGGGAGGAGGTGACAAGTAGGGTAAGAGGAATGATGGAAGGGAGGGTAAATGGGAGAAGGGAGTAACTAGAAATAAACACTTTTGGGAATGGGCAAGGTCAAATGAGGGAAGAAAAAAATAAGGGGGGATAGAGTAGAATAGAGTCCAATATATTTATTATTAGACAACATCATTATTATGGAAGTCTTTTGCAAAACGACACATATATAGCCTGGATTGAATTGCTTGCCTCAGTGGGAATGGATAGTGAGGGAGGGAAGGAGGGAAAGGTGGAATTCAAAGTATTAAAAACAAATGTTGAGAATTATTATTGCATATACATGAGAAGTAAGAAACACAGGTAATGGGGTATAAAAATGTATCTTGCCTACAAGAAAAGAGAGAAGATGGAGATAATGGAAGAGTGGGATGTGACTGAAGGGAGGGCTCATTGAGGGAAGGAGTCATGAGAATGAGTATTACGGGGTGGGGGAGGGGAGAGATGGGGAGGAAAATTGGGCATGTTACAAAATGATGCAAAAGTAATTAGTATTAAAACAATTCACTGAATTAATTACTGAGACTAAATCAGAGACATCTTTAATTTGGGAAAATGAATTTTAGTCTAAGTCTCCTAGAGGCAGGTAACTTTGGGTAAAATTTGGCATTAGTGAAAAAGTTTAGGTTCTAATGGTAAATTTGATTTTATAATTGTTGTTTAAGCAGGAACTGGAATAGGTATAGAAAGGCATGTAAGCCACTTAAGGTTTGCCTCAAAAGATGTTCCTTAGCCAATGTGAAATTATAGTCATATCTGAAACCTGGTTATCTGAGTTTGCTCTTTTAAGATGCTATGTAACTATTAACTGACTGTTCTTCTGAGTCTTCCTCCAGGTATGAATAGCAACAAGGCTGTCTGAGCCTTCAATATTTGATGTCAGTAAGCCTAAGAGATGCTGGTCTGAACTGCAGAAGGTGATCTCATGAGAAGGGTGGTGGGTGAGAGAGCAGCTGTTCGGCCTGGCTGAGGTAGAATTTTCCTGACTCGGTTTCTCCACTGACATCTGGCAGACTCTAAGTCTGACTGAATGCAAGTTGACAATCCACTCCATCCTGGAAGTGACATGAAGTTGGGGAGATAATGTTTCCCTGAAAACTCCCTACTCTTAGTGGCAATTTCCTATAGTCAAAAGGATTGTAAGCTTAAGATAAGATCTATTTAATTGTTGATTGTTGGTGGAATATCTGAGGTAAAGTCTTAAACGAAGTTTAGGTTTAAGACTTTAGACCAACAACGATAATTTAGGATCCTTTAATTGTTTGTAATGGTGTGGAGATAATTAGGTCAAGGGATTATGAAGTTAGAATATAGTTATTATTTGTGTCTCAATTGGTTAATGTTAATAAAAAATTCTGTAATTTCTTTTTTCATATTTTAAAAGTCATTGGTCAGTTTTTCTTCAACTTCTCTAACTGATCTTTTAATATCCTTACTGAGTTCTTCCAAGAAGGCTCTTTGTGCTTCAGAACAGTGCATATTCCCTTCTGCAGTTTCAGATGAAACTACTCTCTCAATACTGGCTTCTTTGGTATTTGTATTTTGATCCTTGTCCCCATAGAAAGATTCTATGGGGGAGTGGAGCCAAGATGGCGGAGTAGAAAGACTCACCTATGCTAGGTCCGAACCCACAGCCCATGGATTTCCTCTAAAAAGAACTCCCAACAAATTCTGGAACAGTGAAAGCCGCGCAGCAACACAGAGAAGGAGATTTCTGTTCCAGAGAGCCCTGAAAAACTGATCCCAAAGGTCCATCGTGCCCCAAAAGGGAGCGGATCGCTCCCCGAGACCCGGCTGCGCGGCACTGAGAGGAGTGAGCAGATTCAAGCAGGCATCAGGGACAGAATCTCCAGTGGCCACGAATGTCCCTCCACCCACAGACTCACCGGTCAGTGAGAGAGACGGGCTGAGAGGGGAGCGGGGTGTCTCCGGGGCTCAGGCCCCCTCAGGAGATGGCGGCAGCGGGAGGGACAGCGGCAGCCGGAGGCCAGAGGCTCACGGAACAGGCACCCAGAGGCTTCTGGAGCAGGCAGGAGCTCAGGAGCAGCTCCATTACAAAAGGTCTCTGCATAAACCACCTGAGGGAAGTAAACTTGGGAGGAAGCCTTGTCCCCACCTGAGCACCAGCAGATAAACTTCCATTGAATAGCAGCCAGGCATGCCGCCAAAGCCCTGAGGCTGGGGAGCAGCATTTGAATCTCAGACCCCAAGCACTAGCTGGGCAGACCTAGGCCAGGGGTGGAGAGGACTCTCAGAAGTCAAGTAACTGGCTGGGAAAATGCCCAGAAAAGGGAAAAAAAAAACTAAGACCATAGAAGGTTATTTTCTTGAAAAAATGATTCCAACCTTCATCTCTGAAGATGAAGAAGGAAACTGCTTACTATCAGGTAAAGACATAGGAGTCAAGGACTCTGTATCCCATACATCAGGAATAGCTATCCAATGGGCTCAGACCATGAAAGAGATCCAAAAGGATTTTGAAAATCAACTTAGACGGGTGGAGGAAAAACTGGGAAGAGAAATGAGAGAGATGCAAGAAAAGCATGAAAAACAGGTCAATACCTTAATAAAGGAGGCCCCAAAAAATGCTGAAGAAAATAAGACCTTGAAAAATAAGCTAACTCAATTGGCTAAAGAGGTTCAAAAAGCCAATGAGGAGAAGAATGCTTTCAAAAGCAGAATTAGCCAAGTGGAAAAAGAGGTGCAAAAGCTCACTGAAGAAAATAGTTCTCTCAAAATTAGAATAGAACAGATGGAGGCTAATGACTTTCTGAGAAACCAAGAAATCACAAAACAAAACCAAAAGAATGACAAAATAGAAGAGAATGTGAAATATCTCATTGGAAAAACAACTGACCTGGAAAATAGATCCAGGAGAGACAATTTAAAAATTATGGGACTACCTGAAAGCCATGATCAAA
>JAQQSK010000339.1:0-22662 GCA_028658325.1 Potorous gilbertii
TTGAATTGCCTGCCTTCCCAAAGGGAATGGGTGGGGAGGGAGGGATGGGGAGAAGCTGGAACTTAAAGTTTTAGGACCAACTGTTGAGTATTGTTCTTGCTACTAGGAAATAAGAAATACAGGTAATGGGGAATAGAAAGTTATCTGGCCCTACAGGACAAAAGAGAAGATGGGGTAAGGGAAGGGAGGGATGATAGAAAAGAGGGCAGATTGGTGATATGAGTAATTAGAATGTCCAGTGTATTGGGGAGGAGGGAGGGGACAAATGGGGAGAAAATTTTGGAACCCAAAATCTTGTGAACATGAATGTAAAAAGTTAAATAAATTTATTTTAAAAAAATAATAATTCTTTTGTGATCCACATTGTAAATGCTTTAAAAAGGTGTGTCACCTCACTAATAGTCTGAATTGCTTTATCTGTTATAAACTGTGTTAAAAATAAATTTTAAAAATGAGGTATTACTGTCTATGCTGTATAAATATTGTTAGTTTTGGAGGAAAAATCAACTACTAAAAATACCCCAAAGTATTATTAGTTTGCTGCATATTAGTAGATGAAGGGCAAGTGATTCTGACTCATTACTATTGCTGTTTATAACTGTCTTCAGATTTTCCCGCAATAATGATATATAAACTTTTGGAACTCTTCAAAATCAGAACAGGTTTTGAATAAATTATAAAATGGTCATTGTCTTACTTAACATGAAATTTTTATAATTTAGGTATATAAGATTGATATTTCTTTTTTTATCACATCATAAATCACGTTCTTTTCCTTTAGACAACTTAACTTAGACACACTTCTAGACAGGGTAATTGACTTCTTTCTAATAATTGCGATAATCCACAGAAACTTACAAATATGAAATTTTTGTTTCCTCCTGGTTCCTTATAGTTTAGCATATTGCTTGACTATTTAGTAGTTAATGATGGCTTTAAGGTGTTTTAAACATATATTCACCAGGACTTATCTTATGCAAATATGGTAGAGATAATTTACATTTAACTCTAAAGTATAGATGCCATTCATTTTCTAAATCAGTACCACTGAGAAAACTGAACTCTTTTAAGAGGTCATAGTAAAGTACATATTCTGTTTTATGTTGGCTGCGCTTATACCCACCTGTGATTTGCTTTTCTTGAATCATGAAATTTAAGTGAGATATTCAAATGAAAGTATAAAGTGTAATTTTATGAAAAAGGTAGAAATTTAAAAATAATAAAACAGTAAAAATAAACAGCTAGAGGTTATGAGATCTAGGGCAATGACAACTTCTCTCAAAATTTCACCTGCCTAAGTAATGCAAGCAAAAATCTGTTCTGAATGGGAAATTGGCTACTTTGGTTTGGTTCTCCCATATCAAAGGGAGTTGAGTATTCCTTCGTTGCTCTTCCTTTAGCTATAGTTCTTTCACCATCCCTTCCCACATTTCAAGTCCCAGATGGTTACTCAATTCCCTTCTGACCCTGTTTTCTTTTGATTCTCTACATTTCTCATGTTCTCCATTCTTATCCCCTTCTCTTTTCTTCTTTTATCATTTCATCACATTTTTCTACCTGGGCCAACTTTGATTCTTAACATGATTTATATGACATAATTATATCATTTTTCCGGAGTGCATGCCAAAGAAAAAAAGAATTTCCTTTGCCTAAGGTTGTCTCTGAATTTTAAAACACGTGGAAAAATATGTAATACCCCCAAGCTTTCTTCAATCTCCAAATTCCAAAGGAAAACCACATTAATACAGATCAGTTGAAATTAATTTGATTAGATATAGAATGTTCCTGGAAGATTATACACAATCATGTTTAAGAAAGTCTATGTAGCACCAAATAGAAGGTTGTACCTATATCTAGGACTAGTTTCCTCTGTAACCATGAAAGGGAATAGAGACCAATTCCCTTCAAAGGATTACCATGGATCTCTTTGCTCTGAACCTGCAACACCCAAGCATCTAAGATCCCACCCAGTAGAGCAGAGCCAGTGCAGTGTAAGCAGAAATTACGGGGGCAATTTGACAGGCCAATAATTCTTAAATTTTCCCTTCTGGATCTATTTTCCAGGTCAGTTGTTTTTCCAGTTTAATATTTTACATTTTCTTCTGTCTTTTCATTCTTTATATTTTGTTTGACTGATTCTTGCTGTGTCATTAAGTCATTAGTTTCTACTTGCCCAATTCTAATCTTTATCAAATTGTTTTCTTCGGTTAACTTTTGCATCTCCTTTTCCATTTTTCCAGTTTTTCCTTTTAAAGAGTTATTTTCTCCAGTTAATTTTTGTATGTCCTTTTTCATTTGTCCAATTTTCCCAGTTAAGTTTTGTGTTTCCTTTTCTATTTGACCAACCGTTCCATTTAGGGAGTTATTTTCTCCAGTTAATTTTTATACTTCCTTTTCCATTTGTTCAATTTTCCTTTTCAAAGAGATGTTCTCATCAGTGAATTCTTTTTTTATAATTTTAAAATCATTAGCCAGTTTTTCTTCTATTTCCTTCTTCAGCTGTTCCAGGAGAGCTGTTTGTGCATGGAAGCAGTTCATAGTCCCTCCTGAAGTTTCAGATGGAAGTACAATCTCAGTACTGACCTCTTTGGTACTTGCGTTTTGGTCCTTATACCCATAGAAAGATTCTATGTTTTTTTTCATGCTTATTTTGCTTTTTTTTAAATTCATGATGGTGATTGTGTGTTGTGGCTTCTGGTTCTTTCAGTTAGAAGCTGAAGAACTTTGTGTTGAGCTGACCTGTGTGAAAAGCTAAGAGCAGGTTTTTGTTTTGTGTTTCCCTGATCAGCCCTGGGGTTAGCTTGTTAACTGTCAGGGAGGGATGTTCTTGTTCCAGAAGATCTCCTCAGCTGAACTTAGGCAAAGGCAAGCTCAGGGGATAGTGTTCCCAGCTGTTCTATTGTCTTCCTGTTTCCTCTAGAGTGCTGAGTCATGCCCAGATACTAGTGCGAGTTCCCATCCCTCCTGGGGCTCCTCTCCTGGCACTGAGGCTTGCCTGGGTCCTAGTGCGAGTTTCCTCCACCCTGGGTCCTCTGTCTTTCTGCTTTGCCTCTGTCACAGTAGGAGGAATGCCTCTTAGCTATTTTCCTAGCCTCAGGTGTTATGAGACTATTTTCCCCCTCTTCTGTTCTTGCTTATCCAGAATTTTATGGTCCTTTCAAGGTCGTCAAGGGTGTAGGAGAGAGCATTTACTGATCATTCCACCATCCTGACTCCCAGAAGTTCAAGAAGGTGATTTACCAATGTTTAATCTGCAGGCTGAAAGTCTCAGGAGCTGCTGCCCTGATATCTGGCTCTCAGAGGCCGCCACTCCTTCAACTCTGCTGGTCTCCCACCCTCAACTGCTGCTCTGTTGATTCTGCCTGCGGCTGTCTCAGGTTTCCCAGGGCCTTTCTGCTCCACTGTGCTAGATGTGCTGCACTGCGTGCTGTGGGCTCACCCTCCCGGAACAGATCCTTCCCGTGGACCTTCCAGTCTTTCCTAGGCTCCAAATCTGCCACAGTCTGTCTCCCACTGGATTCCGCACCTCCAAAATTTGGTCAGATTCTCCTTTCAGAGGTATCTGAAGGAGTTTGTCCAAGCGCTTAGGTGAGTTGTTGCTCTCACTCCACCATCTTTGCTCTACCTGCTACGGTGACAATTTGAAAGGGGACTAGGAGAGAATCACTAGACCCTGAGTGTAGAGTGAAGCAAATGCATCCCTCCATTACTCAGTGGTAATTTCTCTGCTTTAACCACAGTTAACATGAAAATGTGTTTTCCTTTGACTTGATATGTGACATGCGTGTGGGATTTCACGTCATCTCAATGTGAGAGTGGGATGGATGGCAAGGGACATTATAAAGAAGGCAATTTAAAAACAATTTTAAAAATTTAAAAGGAAAAGAAAAAAGGGATGTGCTCTTGGCAAGTGATGCCTCCTCTAAAACTTTCACATGCCTTGTAATTGGAAGCAGAAATCTTAGCTGCATGGGACATTGACTTACCCATATCAAGAAGAATAGAGAATACCATCTTTTCTGCTAGTTTCCTTTCAGTTTCCTCAGCTTCCCTTCCCTCAATTCAAGTCCCTGCCATTTCTTCCCTTCTTTTCAAATCCTGTATCCTTCTCTTTCTCTTCACTTCTCTTCCCCTCTCTGCTCATCCTGTTACCTTTTCATCTTTTTTATTTTCATCAATTTTTTCCAAAAATGGCAATTCCATTTCTCATCATAATGATGGATTATGTAACACAATTTGTCCATTTATTCATGAATGCAGACCAAGGGAAAAAATTGTCTTTCCCTAAAGTTCACTTCCCTTGGTTCTAAAGCAAGAGAGTCTATCACAATGAAGGTGTCTTCTATGTCCACATTCGAGAGGTCACATACATCAATCGCTACCAGTTGAAATCGATTTGATTGAACATAGCATATTCCATGACGATTATACACTCCCACATTTAAGTAAGCCCCAGTAGCACCAGACAGAAGGATATACCCAATTCTTCGACAAATTTATGCTACAAAATGAAAGGGAGTACAAAACAACTCCATCCAAAAGGTTGTCAAATATCTCTCTCTTCTAAACCTGCAACACCCTTGCATCTAAGTTTGCCTCCCAGCAGACCAAAATCAGTAGAGTGTAAGCAGAAGGGACTGTGGTGTTTGTGAAGGACATGAAAAAACTATTCATGCCTTCTGAGATGCAGGTCCTTTCCCTAGGTGGAGGAAAAAAACGCTGGGTCCACAACCACGTGGATCATCACTAGGATATATCCTCACCTAGATACAAATTACAGAAATTTTCCTGTACTGATATAACTCCTTTCTGGCATGAAACGTAAAGGAACATTTGAGAACAAAGGGATTCACTCTTTGATTGAACTAGAAGTTAACAGAGAGCCAGAAAAATTGTTGTCCAGTCACAGGACGGTCATGTGGAAGAAGACATGAGGATTCTTCAACTTGGACAAAGAGACCAAAACTAAAAGCAAAGCATATAGGCTCCAGGCTTCCTTTCTGTACCATCTGCAATTACTGATTTACATTTTTCTGTCTGTAATTATTCACTCAGCTGACAACTTATAGAAGAGGAGATGCCCTCTATCGAGATATCATAATAATAAAATCTTGCTGATTTGCTTCTACCTTGAGATGTCGCTGATTTTTCTTTGAGTCAGTGGTATCCAACTCACAGAATACTAAACACAAGGAATAGGATCCATTACATTCCAGGTGTCTTCAAATTCCACATTCTAAAGGACATCCACATCAATACTGACCAATTGATATTGATTTGACTAGACATAGAATATTGCATGACGACTATACACGCCCATGTTTAGGTAAGCCCATGCTGCAAAAAATAGAAGGATGTACCCATTTCTAGGACAAAAGGTAATGGAAAACAAACCCATGGAAAAGCTTATCTGTCTCTCTCTTCTAAACCTGCAATACCCTTGCATCGAAGATCCCAACCCAGTAGACCATAATCAGTAGAGTGCAAGCAGAATGTACTGTGACGTTTGTGGAGGGCACTAGGAACAAACACTCTAGAGGAAGGCAATTGTGCATACAGTCATACTGTGCACTTTCCCTTGGCATATCTTAACTCTAGAGTCAGAGTTTGGGCCATTATCTCTCTCATTTCCCTGATTTTGACTCGAAAACAAAGAGTAGAGCTATTATGCTCAGTCCTTCCAATCACGGAACCATCCTTCACTCTTTCTGAGACCCAAGTCGTTTCCCTTGGTTGAAGCACAACCACATGGACCATCACTAGGGCATTTTCTTATCTCCATACAAATGACCCAAATCTTCTCTAATGCTCTGCCTCCTTTCTAGCAAGCAGCCTAAAAGAACAATCCAAGAGATAGCGATTCATTCTTTGATTGAACAAGGAGAACCCAGAACTAGGGACCCAGGAAAAGTGTCGTGCAGTCACAAGACTGTCATGTGGAAGATGAAATGTGGTTTCTTCTACTTGACCACAGAAGCCAGAACTAAGAGAGAAGGGAAAACAAGACAGACAAACATACTTGGGCTTGAGAGAAGAGAAACCTTCCCAACACCGACTTTCTTAATAACAATGAAATTCTGCAAGGTGGGTATCAACAAGTGAGCAAAGACACGAGGTGATTCGAGAGTAAAGAAGATGGTGGGGGAGCCTTAAGCAGGGCAGCAATTAAGGTTTTCCGTCCAAGTTCAAACATCTTACCTGAAATATGCCACTAACTCATTGCATTATCACTTGGGTATCATGAGAAACTAAGGAAACAAAGAGCACCTGACAATAGCAACCACTTAGAAATGGGGTATAAAAGAGTTCTCTGAGGCCTGGAGACATCCATCTTCCAGAAACTTTCTCCCCTACCAACCAATCCAGAAACTCAATCCACAAACACCATGGTTGGTTCCTGTTATGGCTCTAGCTAAGTTGGCCAAGGCTGTGGCTCTGGCTGCTGCCACCCCTGCTGCTGTGTGACCACCTGCTGCCAGCCCTGTTGCTGCCGCCCCACCTGCTGCATTTCTAGCTGTGGCCAGTCGTACTGCTGCCAGTTGTGCTGCTGCTGCCGCCCCTGCTGCTGCAGGACCATTTGCTGCAGAACCACCTGCTGCCGCCCAGCCTGCTGTGGCTCATCCTGTTGCTGAGTTCTCACACCTGCCTGCAACTGCCCACCATCCCCACCTCGTCCCTAACAAAACACCGCAGGCATGGATAACAACAACAAATGCATGCCCATCAGACCCATTGCCCAATGACAACCATAAGCTCAACATTCAAGTATCACCACTGTGGTGCCCTTGCCCTCTGATATGCCCAACAAATATTACTTCAATTTCAATCCCCCAACTAAAACACTTAGCCTTTCTCCCAAAGCCCATTATCTTCCTGCCAGACCTACACT
Source organism: Potorous gilbertii (assembly GCA_028658325.1). Taxonomy (NCBI): domain Eukaryota; kingdom Metazoa; phylum Chordata; class Mammalia; order Diprotodontia; family Potoroidae; genus Potorous; species Potorous gilbertii. The sequence goes on from JAQQSK010000339.1 coordinate 6,890, forward strand.
CACCACATCCTACTCTTGAAGAAGAACAATGCTATGGCCCCATTGTGAGCTCACACCAAGATTTCAACACCCAGAGTCCAAAGATCTTTCTTTCTCCAATTCCCTTTCCCTCCCATTTGCCTTATCTTCATGCTTGTCAAATTCCAAATAAAACTTCCTGACAATTAAAGACATCCTATGCCCTCATTCATTCTTTCCTTTGTATGTGTTCTTTTTCCACGCCTGAACAGTTGTATAATACAGAGAATGCCTCCTTCGGCAGCCATTAATTGGAAGCCATGTTCCAACCGAGGACTCACTACCATCTACTTCACAATTAATTACCCTGTCTTTGCACATTATAAGATTTTTTTCACAAATTTAATAGCGTGTATTTTTTCTATTCTTATTTCTTTCAGGCACAATTGTGTACTCTAAATGCACCCAGTGTTTTTCTTCTTTTGAAGAGCATTAACCATGTGATTTTGTGACTTGTACTCTTCCATCAATCACTTTGTCCAGTCTTCTTAGAGTAGATGAATTCTCATAGTGAGATCAACATCTTGCTATGCATCAACGAGTAAAAAAGTTTTTTTCTGACATACTTAATTCTCATGTGGAAAGGAAAGAAAAAGATACAGTAGTTCACTTTTGAATAATGAAAATCTAGCTCCACTTATGGTCATTGTAGCATGAAGAATCAACCAAAAAAATATTGTTAGGTATTCCAAGTTGGCATCATTTTCAATTTCCTCCAATTCTTCCCTTGAAAATGTTTCCACTGCACATTTAGTTCTTTACAGCAGGGCTTAGAGCTTGGTTGAGAAGACAACTGATCTCCTAAGGACCTACACTTATGTGGTGAGTGAGATTGTGGGAATAATTTTATTCATTTTTATGAGGGCAGAAAATCTTAGTACTCAAGAAGTTCACTTTCCATGCCATGCAAGGTATTTTGTGGAAACAATTCAAACTTCACCTTACCACCAAGTCTGAGGCCTTAGATGGATAGCATCCCCTTTGCAGAAAATGTGTGGTGAAGGAAATGATGGTTTATCAGAAATTCCTCATCTATTGAATCTTGACCAAAAATTAAATTGGTGCCCATGTTTCTGTGCCTCACGCTTTCTTGCAATCAGAAACATAACAAGAGAGGTTCAACTAGAGCTTCACTGAAGGTCTCTAAAATTTCAATGGCATTAACAGCACTAGAAATTATCACACTTGTCCAGAATGACTCATTAGGGGTTGCCATGACTGCAGCTCCACATTCTACTCCAGTTTTTAGAGATTTGACAAGTACCCAGTAGCAGCATCCGAGATGAATTTCTCCTATGCCTAATTCTATCTGGTTTTTATTGTCACTACCACTACACCTTAGTTTCCTTCCAAGTTGTCTCATGAGAGCTTTCAATATCATCTACATGGCTCAATTGTCTAAAAAAGGTTTCTACATTCCTCCAACAATCTCCACAAATTTTATCCCAAGATCTTGATGATACGTTTTGTGTTGCTTGCCCTCAATGTACTGATGCACATCAACAACAGATTGTCTCTGTGTTTGCAGTCTGTTTTGCCAGTATATAAGTGTTGGAGGAGAGTTATAGAAGTAGCTTTTATTCTAATTTCCCACAGTAGCAAATAAATTAGTGAATAGGGCACCTTAACTTCATTAGAGAAACAAGTTTTCTTTCTTTTCAGTATTTTTATTCTGCACAATTATTATGTCTTTTCAGATCAATTTAATTCAACAAACAGCTATTAAATAACCCCTGTAAACCTGTACTTAAATATCTGTGTATTATATAACGCAATTTGGGTGACTCTGGCAGTTCAAAGCCGAAAAAAAGGCTCTGCCCTCCCATTTTTGTATTCTGATCATGATGGATATGAGATAATCAGAAAAATAAACACCATTTTAAATATTCTTACAACCAGTGATAACACCACTCATTGATTATTCATCACCACTGATGGAACAAAAAGCGAGAGCAGTAATGAATTAGCATACTTCTTTCTACTGCCAAAAGATGAGTCACATTACTGTCAAAAAATTCTTCAGAAGCCTAGAGGATGAGATACTCATTAAAAAATGATCACATTCACAAGAATATAAATCACTTTCTCTTATAAAATGAAGATAAAGTAAGAGAAGAATTATGGTATCAGTTTTATCTTTTCCATAACTGAATATGTGCACTGGATCTTCCATAGCTTCAAAATAGCTTTCCTGTGATGAATTTGGACTAAAATGAAGATAAAAGCTAATGAGGTACTAAGTGTGTCTCAGCTATGGCGGAAATGTTTTGATGATAGGAAAACAATAGCAAAAAATAATTGAGTTCATTTGAAATATCCATATTCCAACAACCAATAAGGGTTATGTTCTTCCTAACTTCTAAAACACATTTTGTCATTTAAGAACCATTTCCATAATCTACAATCCTTTAAAAAAATTGCTTTCCCAGTGCTTAGGTGGTTATAAGGGGCTCAATAGAAACCATTGTGGTACAATGGGAATAGAGTGACTCTAGAGACAAAGAACTTAAGGTTCAATTCCGCACGTGAAATGACATGTGTGAATTTACTCAAGTCATTTACCATTCCTGGGCTTCAGGTATCTCATGTGTAAAATGAGGGGATGAGGTCCAAGGACCTCTCTGATTCCCTCTGACTAGAAATCCATGATCCCTTGTAAATAATAAGAATGTGTGGTTTTGTTTCAATAGGGGGGTCTCTTTACTGGTGCAGATAGCATCTTTTACAAAACAGTTGATGATCTTTGTCATGGGAGGGAGGGGCGAAGAGTGGAAACAAAGTGGGTGCCCTGCAATTGGAGAATGGATGTCTGAACTGCATTTTTCAATGCAATGGGATATTACTGTGCCATAAGACATGAAGATGAAGACTTCAGAGAAATCTGAAAATCTTGAATACAGATGCACAGTGGAGTAAGTTGAAACAGGACATCAACATACACAACGATCACAGTAATACAAAGGAAAACAAGACTACTAGACATCAGAATTCACAGTAAGTCAATGACCTATCTTGATTTCAGAAGATTGATGATGAAACATGTCTCTCTACTCTCAGGAGAAATCCTACTGACAACCACCAATTGAAAGCCATGATATCAGATGTGCTCTGTGGGTTAGTTTGATTTGCTTAACTATACCTCTATGACTCTTTTTGGTGAGAGGGCAGTATTAAGTAATGAAAGGGTTTCTTTTGAAGGAATCTATAAAACATTTTCCCCCTATAATGCTCTGTTATTCAAAACTCCATCACTCTTCTTGTCACTTACTTAACAATAAATTTATCCAGAGAATGAAACAACTGAGCTCATCAAGTCTAAGCTCATTGTTTTTGTAGATGGCCTCCGAAGTCATTTGAGATTATCGACTTGCTCCATGTTACCCAAGAGAGAAATAGCAAAAATATATTATAAACCCAAGTCCTTTTGTTAAATTTAATTTTAGACTCAAATGTCAGAACACAAATACAGAATAGAGAATGCTAAAATGAAAACGTATCATAAACTTAAATAAGGAAACAAATACAAAGTTAAAAAGAAAAAAACAACATGTCTTGTGCACAGCAGAACATAAAAGAGGATTCCAATTATGTGGCAATATATTTTCATTTCAAGAAAGCCTTTATGATAAAAAATACTTGTGTTATAAATTGTCCATCTTCTCTTTGCTTCCTTGGGAGTTCTTTTGTTCTTTGTTGTGTACTTTTTTACTTTGTTATTTTTCCCCTCCCCCACTCCCAGATGGCCACAATGAAGTTTAGATATATTTCTCTATAGCTATATGTACATGCCTACACATATACATATATACATACATATATAAAGATATATTTTCCCAAACCTATTCTATACTTGATCTTTAGTTTTTAAGTTTATGCCTATTTCTTGTTTCCTATCCCTCCCGCCACCTCTACTTAACTTCTACCCACTACCTCTCACTCCTATTACTTGCCTACCTCCTTCCAAGTATCCCTCCCCTATCCTCTCATTCCCGTATATCTAAACACCCTTCTACATCCCCTTTTACCTATTCTCTCACCTTTCCCCATAAAGATACCTCCCTTATCCTCTCCCCTCTCCGTATGCCCCTATCATTGTATTTCCTCTGAATTTAGAAGATTTTTGTATTCTTCTAAATACATATGTGTTGTTCCCTCAAATGCATTCCTGATGAAAGTAGGTTACCAGAACTACCAGCCCTCCTCTCCCATCTAATTCCTCTGTATCAATTCTTCCTCTTGCACCTCATTTGCACAAAATGATTACTATCTTAGTTATTCCTAAATGGCTTTATTTTTAAAAATCAGTGTCATAGTTGGATTTATCCCAATCTTTGCTATGAGTTACCCAATTTTTGATAAGAGGCTTAGAAATGCATTTTGCATTTTATAAATATAAAAGGTAAACAGTCTTTCCTTATGAATCCCTTATAATCAGTGTTTGGTATATACCTTATATTTCTCATGGTTATTGCATATAAAATCTTCTATTAAATTCAGGATTTTGTTAATAAAGTCTTGAAAGTCTGAGAGATTATCAAATGTCCAATTTTTTATTACAAATAATAGTTAACTTTTCAGGGTAGGATATTTTTGGCCAGAATTCCAGTTGTTTTGCTTTGTGATATATTATGCTTCAAGACTTGTGGCCCTTTAAAGTCTCCATTTCTAGGTCTTGTGTAATTCTAATTGTGGCTCCATCATATTTATATTATTTTAATATTGATGTATTAATATTTGTATCAGTTATTTGTTGTTTATTCAGTATTTAAGGTTAGTATGACACTTCAGGAATTGGTTGCATTGTTGTATGTATACAGATCTTTTTATATAATATGGAAATTTACAACTATTGATATTTAATATAGATAGATAGATAAATATAGGCAGACAAAATCAGGTCCTCTAGATGGGTGATACATGGGACCATGCTGTAGTGCTCTAATGGAGGGGATCACAAATCAATGCATCAATAAAGAATTTCTACTGTATGGTGTTTTGTATCCAGGAGTGTTGTCTTCTGGACCTAAGGGAACCTGTAGCACCTACATATAAGGCAAGTATTTTATATACCTGTGGGCTTTCCTTGACACCAGCCACCGAGACTATACAAGTCATGTCCAGCATCATATGCTAGCTACAACAGCGTTCTATTCCCCATTTCTAACTTTAGGAAGCAACTAGAGTGTGTTCACAGGTTCTACATTTCTGGTGTTTAGTCACTAAACACAAGAAGGATTTGGTCTATTTGAAAAATGGATCATACATAACCCCTCAACCCCTGTCATGTTTTCTCTATGGCAGCACATTCAAAGGTTTTAAAATTGCAGCTCCTTCTGGATGCCCCAAAGAGTATCTGTGCTCTTCTTTAAACAGCTCTTCTCCTCCTGATACAGGTTGACCTTCACTACATCTGAAATGCCATTCTGCCCCACGACACATGGGTTACTCAGGAAGACATCCTCATTGATGCCATATAGGCCCTTGATCATGGTAGAAATTGGATACACTCTCCTAAGATTCTTCATAATGCTTTCTGCCAGATCTGCCACAGGCAAGCCAATGGCCCAGGAAGTGTAGCCCTTCAGTTTGATTACCTCATAAGCACTTTCAACCACCTGTTTATGAACATCTTTCCAATTCTCTGCATCCGCATCAATTCCCAAAGAAGGGTGAAGGTTCTTTAGAGACACACTGGCAAGATTCACACTGCTCCACACAGGAACACTGGAGTCTCCATGTTCCCCAAGGACACATGCATGAAAACTTGAAGAATTGGACACCAAGTCTCTCTCCCATTAGGTAATGGAAACGGGCAGAATCCAGATTGTAACCACTTCCAACAACACTGTTTTTTGGAAAACCACTTAGCTTCCAGGCCACAGATGTCAAAATATCCACTGGATTGGAAACAATAAGCTGCTTGTAATTAGGGCTGTATTTAACAACATTGGGACTTATGTATTTAAAGATATTCACATTATGCTGGACTAAATTAAGACAACTTTCTCCCTCCTGTTGATGTGCCCCAGTCATAACAATGACCAGCTCTGAGTTTGCAGTCACACTGTAGTCTTTGCCAGAAACAATCTTTGGCATTTTGAGAAAAAGGTTGCCATGTTGGAGATCCATCATTTCTCCCTTTAGTTTGTCTTTTATTACATTAAATAGAGCAAGTCATCAGGCAATTCCTTTGTTAAGATATTAATGGCACATGTCATGCCAACTGCATCAACCCCAACAACAGTGATCTTGTTATGGGGAAGCTGGTCTTCCTTTAGGACATTCAGGATAAGCTGATCCTTGAGAATTGATGCCATTTTGGAGGGTATCTGGGGGGATAGCTGGTCAGGCTGAGAAAGTTCTGAGTTAGATGTCAGGTTGCTACTCCCAGGCTCGCACCTATTGATGTATTAAAATTTTATTCTTGAGCTCCGGATTTGGAAATTTCTATGATATTTCTAAGTTCTCTTCTTAGGATCTCTTTTAAGTGGTGATGAATGGGTTTTTTTCTGTTTCTACTTCCCCCTTTGTTCTAATGCATCAGGAAAATTTTCTATAATCATTTCTTGTATTATTGTATGAATTTTCTATCAAAACTTTCAGTTAGTTCAGCTATTTTTATATTTTCTCTTCTTGATCTATTCGCCAAATCTGTTTTTTCTTACAAGATGCCTTGCTTTCTCTTCTATGTTTTGCATTATTCATATTTTGTTTAATTATTTCTTGATCTCTTATAAGCGTGCTGGCTTTACTTTACCCAATTCTAATTTCCAAGGTATCATTTTGTTCCTTAAGATTCTGGATCTCCTTTTCTAATTGATTGACTTTCATAATTTGCTTATTTATCTTGGATTGTTTTCTTTTAGTTTTTCTTCCATCTATGTCATTTGATTTTTGAAGTCTTTTTTTTAAGATTTTTAAATAATTATTATTGGGCAGGTGACCATTTGACGTTCCTCTTACGGAGTTTCGTTACTTCAGTATCCTCCTTGGTCATTTCTATTCCCATAATAGGTCTCTATGGTTGGATTATTTTTCCTTTCCCTGTGTATTTCTTGTAGTAATAGTGTAATTTTTGTAATCACCTCTAGTCCTGGGGTTTGAGAAATGGTGCCTCTTTCCCCAAATCTTCAGTCCTCCCCTCTAGCTTGGACCCAAAGCCATACTTCCAGCCTTCTGTAAGTGCCCACAGTCAGGGGTTTTCTTCCCCCCGCCTCCTGCGCCCCCCCACCCCCCGCTTCTGCACTCACTGGGCATCTGCTGGATCCTTCTCATCCCTCTGTTTTTCTCAACATAGCTGGATCTGGTGTTCCTTAGCAGAAGGTTCTCTCAATCTTCCTGGGCCCAAACTCCCCAACTCCTTCCAATATCCTCCAGGGGTGGAATTTTCTGTTGCTCGGGTTGAGGCAGGCTCTTAAACCAATTAACTCCATGACTTATTGCTTATTGTTTAAGCTTGTAACTTGTTGTTAAAATGGAACCTATATTGGAGGTGTTTATTCTTCACAGGAAACAAACCTCATCCTGAGATTTTCCTTCTGATCTTCTTGAATTGTCGCAGAAAGACCCCGATGGTGCCCCTATTCTTATTTATCTCCACCCACACATTTTTTTTGTCCCTAATGTGCTATTTTAACTCTTTTGTGGGGAAAAATATTGAGAGTTTGGAATTTTATGACCTACTCCACCATCTTCCCAGAATTCTCTCTGCCTAAACACAAGCCCTTTAATTTCAAATAGAGCCCTCTTTCTACTACAGCATTCTACCTCTTATATTCTGAAGAAAAATTGCAAAGTCCAGCATTGGGTGCACACATGAATGGAGCCCAGTTTGAAAGGAAATATTGGACCTTGTACTCCTCATGACATCGTTTGTCAATTCAATGTCATACTCTTTCCACGGTGACACCACAAAGTAAGGGATTATGCCATATATTCATTGAGGAATGAAAATCCAGATATTGCACTAAATTTCAATGAATTCTTTTTATGAAAAATATCAAGCCATCAAATTAATTGGTATCTAGGCACGCATGGTGTTGATTAAGAAGAGTGACTTTATTTATTTTTGTGTGTGTTTGTTTTTAATTTATAATTTATTTATTTTTCAGTTTTCAACATTCACTTCCAGAAGAAATTGAATTCAAAATTTTCTCCTCATCCCTCCCCATCAACCACCCCAGGATAGCATGCACCCCATTTACTCCGTCCTCAACTCTGTCCTCCCTTCTATTATCCAACCTTCTTCCATCCACCATTCCCTCTATTTCCCTGTAGGGCAAAATAGATTTCTATACTCCATTGCCTGTGTATAGCTTAATTTCCAATTCCATGCTAAAAAAATTTTAACGTTCATTCTTAAACATTGAGTTTCATGTTCTCTCCCTTCCTCCCCATCCACCTTCATTGAGAAAACAAGCAATTCCATATAAGTCATACATGTGTAACAATGCAAAACATTTCCATTATAGTTATGTTCTATATACTTACCACATTTCCCTCTGTTCCATCCTCCCTTCCATTTATTCCATTCTCTCCCTGTCCTCCTGTCCTCCCAAAATAATGTTTGCTTCTGATTATCCCTTTCCCCAATTTGTTGTCATTTCTACTATCTTCCCTTTCCTATCCCTTCCCCCTTGCCTTCCTGCAGGGTGAAATAGATTTCCATATCCAATGGAATGTGTGTTATTCCCTCATTAAGTCAAACCCCATGAGAGTAACGCTCAATTATTCCTTTCATCTCCCCCCTCTTCCCTTCCATTATAAAAGTTATTTCTTCTCTCTTTTATGTGAGATGATTTACTACATTCTACCTCTCCCTTTCTCTCCCTCCCAGTGCATTTCATTCAACAGTAAATTTTATATTTTTAAGTATTCTCCTTTCATGTTCAGCTCACCCTTTTCTCTCTCTCTCTCTCTCTCTCTCTCTCTCTCTCTCTCTCTCTCTCTCTCATAGATATATATATACACACACACATATATTATGTATAGTATATATATATATATATATATATATATATAATACATGTGTGTATATGCATGTGTAAGTATATATGCAGATATATGCATATATATATATATATATATATATATATACATACACATAGGCACACATACACCCATGAACATTCACATACCTACATATATATCATGTACACATACATACAAACCCATACCCACATACATATTCCCTCTAACTACCCAAATACTGAAAAAATCCTCATGATTTACAAACACCATTTTCCATGCAGGAATGTAAACAGTTCAATATTAATGAGTTCCTTAAGGCTTCTCTTTCCTGTTTACCTTTTCTTGTTTCTCTTGATTCTTGCATTTGAAAGTCAAATTCTCTATTCATCTCTGGTCTTTTCGACAAGAATGCTTGAAAGAACTCTATTTCATTGAAATTTCATTTTTCCCCTGAAGTATTATACTCAGTTTTTCTGGCTCAGTGATTCTTGCTTTTAATTCTATCTCTTTTGTCCGCTGGAATATCATGTTCTAAGCCTTTTGATCCTTTACTGTAGAGCTTGCTAAGTCCTGTTTTATATTGATCGTATTTCCACAGTACTTGAATTGATTTTTTCTGGCTGCTTGTAATATTTCCCCCTTAATTTGGGAGCTCTGGGATGTTGTTCCAATATTCCTAGGAGTTTTCTTTTTGAGATCTCTTTCAGGAAGTGGTAAGGGAATTCTTTCCAATTCTACTTTAAGCTCTGGTTCTAGAATATCAGGTCAGTTTTCCTTGATAATTTCTTAGAAGATGATTCTTAGGCCCTTTTTTGATCATGGTTTTCAGACAGACCAAGAATTTTTGAATTAGCTCTCCTGGATCTATTTTCCCAGACAGTTTTTTGCCAGTGAGATATTTCTCCCTGTCTTCTATTTTTTCATTCTTTTGGTTTTGTTTTGCAGTTTCTTGGTTTCTCATAAAATCATTAGCTTCCATCTCCTCCATTCTTATTTTTAAAGAATTCTTTTCTCCAGTGACCTTTTGAACCTCCTTTCCATTTGGTTAATTCTGCTTTTTAAAGCATTCTTCTTCTCATTGACTTTTTGGACCCCTTTTGCCATTTGGATTAGTCTATTTTTAAAGATATTTTCTTCAGCATTTTTTGGATCTTCTTTAGCAATCTGTTGATTTCCTTTTCATTATTTCCTCCACTTCTCTTACTTGATTTTCAAAACGCTTTTTGTGCTCTCACATGGCCTGAGATCATTGCATATTTGTTGCAGGTTTTGGATGCAGAAGTCTTGACTTTTATGTCATCCTTTGATGGTATACTTTGTTCTTCCTAGTCTGAATGGATGGAAGAAAATATCTCTTCATCAAGAAAGTAACCTTTAATTTTTGAAATTGGTAATTTCATTTTCTTCTTTTTTAATCAAGTGGACCAAAGGTTTATCGATTTTATTAGTTTTTTCATAAAACAAGTATTAATTTTACTTATTAGTTCAACAGTTTTCTTAATTTCAATTTTATTGATCTCTCCTTTGGTTTTCAATGTTTCTAATTTGGTATGTGTTTGGGAATTTTTTATTTATTCTTTTTCTACCTTTTTCAGTGACATGCCCAAGTCGTTGATCTCCTCTTTCTCTATTTTATTCATGTAGGCATTCAAAGAAATAAAACTTCCCCAAGATCTGCTTTTGCAGTATCCCATAAGATTTGGTAGGTTGTCTCATTGTTTTCATTCTCTTGAATGAAGTTGTTGATTGTTTCTATGATTTGTTGTTTTGCCCACTCTTACTTTAGGATTAGATTATTTAGTTTCCAATTAATTTTTGGTTTATCTTTCCATGGTCTTTTATTACATATAATTTTTATTTCATTATGATTTGAAAGAGATGCATTGACTATCTCTGCTTTTCTGCACTGGATTGTGATGTTTTTATGCCCTAGAACATAGTCAATGTTTGTATATGTGCCATGCACCACAGAGAAAAAGTTATATTCCTTTCTATCCCCATTCAATTTTCTCCAGAGATCTATCATACCCATCTTATCCATAGTTTTACTCACCTCCTTAACTTCTTTCTTGTTTATTTTAAGGTTAGATTTATCAAGTTTAGAAAGGGGAAGGTTAAGGTCCCCCACTAGTATAGTTTTGCTGTCTATTTCTTCCTTCAGATCCCCCAATCTCTCCTCTAAGTATTTGGATGCTATACCACTTGGGGCATACATGTTTAGTAGTGATATTTATTCATTGTCTGTGGTGCCTTTTAGCAGGATACAGTTTCCTTCCTTATCTCTTTTGATTAGATCTATTTCTGTTTTTACTTTGTCTGAGATTAGGATTTCTACCCCTGCTTTTCTTACACCAGCTGAAGTACAATATATTCTGCTCCAAACTTTCACCTTTACCCTGTGTATATCCCCCTGTTTCAAATGTGTTTCCGGTAAACAGGATATTGTTGGATTATAGTTTTTAATCCATTCTGATATCCATATGCGTTTTATGTGAGAGTTCATTCCATTCACAGTCACAGTTATGATTATAATCTCTGTCTTTCCCTCCATCCTCTTTCCCACCGTTTGTGCTTTTATTTCTTCCATCTCCCTTCCTCTCCTCAATACCGTTTTCACTTTTGACCACCACCTCCCACAGTCTTCCCTTCCTTCTTTCAGGCTCCCTTCCTTTTACTCCCCTTCTCCCTTACTACTTGTACCCCCCCTTTTAGCTTCCCCTCCGCTTTCTTCCCCCTTTCCTTCCTACTGCCTATGGAGCTAGTTATATTTTTACACTTAATTAAGTTCATTGTTCCCTCCTTGAACCAAATTAGATGATAGTATCTCTCAAACAATGCTCCTCTACCTCCCCTCTTTCCCTCTACTATAATAAAATTTTGTACATCTTCCTGCGCTGTAATTTATTATTTTATGCTTCTTCCTTTTTACATCTCCTGTTACAATACCTTCGCATTCTTGAATCACATTTTTATTATCACATCATTTACTTTATACCCGTTCCTCTATCTATATCCCTTTTATACTACATAATAGATGTACAATTCTCAAGATTAACAAGTAATATCTTCCTTTATAGGGATGGAAACAGTTTGCCTAATTTGAGTAACAAGTTTTTCTTTTCCTCTGTTTATCTTTTCATTCCTCTCTTGAGACCTGGGTTTGAAGATCAAATTTTCTATTGAGTTCTGGACTTTTTATCAGGAAGGTCTAGAAATCACTTATTTAGCTGAATGTCCATCTCCTTGCCTAGAATGTTATGCTGAACTTTGCTGGGTGATTGATCGTTGGTTGTAGTTCCAGCTCTTTTGCCTTATGGAATATGAGATTCCAATTCCTTCCATCTTTTAAGGTAAAAGCTGCAAGGTCCTGTGTGATCTTGACTGTGGCTCCTCGATATTTGAATAGTTTCTTTCTGGTTCCCTGTAGCATTTTCTCCTTCACTTGATAGTTCTGGAATTTGGCAACAACATTTCTTGGTGTTTTTAGTTTGGGATCACTTTTGGGAGGTGAATGGTGGATTCTTTCAATGACTATTTTGCCATCTGATCTAGCACTTCTGGGCAGTTTTCTCTGATGATTTGTTGGAAGATTTTGTCCAGACTCTTTTTTCATAATGGCATGCTGCTAGGCCAATAATTCTTAAATTTTCTCTCCTGGATCTATTTTCCAGGTCATTCTTTTTCGTCATGAGATATTTTACATTTTCTGCTCTCTTTTCATTCTTTAGATTTTGTTTGACTGATTCTTGATGTCTCATACAGTCATTACCTTCGACTTGTCCAATTGTAATTTTCATCAAATTGTTTTCTTCAGTTAACTTTTGCATCTCCTTTTCCATCTGTCCAACTATTCCTCTTAAGAAATTATTTTCTCCAGTAAGTTTTCATGTTTCCTTTTCCATTTGTCCAATGTTCCCAGTTAGGTTTTGTGCTTCGTTTTCAATTGTTCAATTTTCCTTTTTAAAGAATTGTTCTCCTCAGTGAATTCTTTCTTCACACTTTTAAAATCATTGGCCAGTTTTTCTTCTATTTCCTCCTTCAGCTGCTCCAGGAGTGCTCTCCTTGCATGTGAACAGTACATAGCCCCTTCTGAAGTTTCAGATGGGAGTACAGTCTTAATACTGACCTCTTTGGTATTCATGTTTTGGTCCTTGTTCCCACAGAATAATTCTATGGTCTTTTGCTTCTGACTTTGCTTCTTCTTGCTCATGATGGTGAGGCTTTGTGTGTTGTGGCCCCTAGTTCTTTCAGTCAGAAGCTGGAGAATCTGTTGAGCTGTTGGTGTGGGAAAACTAAAGACAGGTGCTTTTGTTTTTCCTTTTGTTTTGTGTTTCCTGACTTAGCCCTGTGGCTAGCTTGTTAAGTGTGGGGGAGGGATGGTCTGGTCATGGGAGATGTCCTCAGCTGAACTAGAGCAAAGGTAAGTTCAACTCACGCCTAGGTTGTAGTGTGAATTTCCACCCCCTCTGGGGTTCCTTTCCTTCCGGTTAGGTGCTATGAGACTGTTTGCCCCTTCACCTGTTCCCACCCATGCAAGATTTTTCTGGGAAAATATTTTATGGTTCTTTTGAGGTCAATAAGGGGAGGAAAAGAGAGCATTTACCAATCACTACAACATTTTGGCTTCCAGAAGATCAAGTAGGTGACTTACAGACTTTTAATCTGTGGGCTGAATGTCTCACGAGCAACTGCAACTGATAACTGGGGCTCAGTAGCTGTTACTCACTCGGCTCCACTGGTCTCCTGCCCTGGGCTGCCATTCTGCCTTGCCGCCATGCTGCTGCTGCATGAGGCCACTCTGAGGGGTTTCCTGCTCTGCCACACTGCTGCAGGATTTGCTGCGCTGTGTGCTGTGGGCTCACCCCCATGGAACAGATTCTTCTTGTAGATCTTCCAGTCTGTCTTGGTCTGTGAACCTGCCACAGTCTTTCTCCTATTGGATTCTGCGCCTACAAAATTTGATCAGATTCTCTTTCTAGAGGTATCTGAAGGAGTTTGTCTAAGAGAGTAGGCGAGTAGTTGCTCTCACTCTGCCATCTTGGCTCTGCCTGACCTTTTTCCATTTTGTTATGATTATTCTTTTACAATACAACTAATGTGTAAATATCTTTACTATTACTGCACATGTGTGGGGAGGAGTCAAGATGGTGGAGTAGAAGAATACACATATGCTAGCTCCTAACCCACAGCCCATAAAATACCTGTAAAGAAGAGCTCCCAACAAATTCTGGAGCAGCAGAAGCCACAGAACAATGGAGTGGAAGAGATATCTGTCTCAGAGAGACTTAAAAAACTGACACAAAATGTCCATCACACACTGGACTCGGAGCAAAGTCCAGCCCTGCCTAGGCCACACAACTCTAAGGGGAAGAGATCCGAGCTGGCTTCAGGGATAGAACCTCCAGTGGCAGCACCAGTCTCTTTCCTCCACCCACAGACACCAAATGTCAGCTAGAGGGTCTTTTTGGTTGAGTGAGAGGTGAGTGGAGTGTCCCCATAACTCAGGCCCCTTTGGGAGGCAGTAGTGGAGGCAGCAGTGGACAGGGGCTCCCAAAGCAGGCAGGAGCTCATATCCACGGTTGAAGGTCTCCAAGTAAACCCTCTGAGGGAACTGAGCCTTCGTGCCCTGCCCCTGCCCAAGCAGCTGAACTTAATCTCCCACTGAATAGCAACCCCACCCTGCCAAAGCCCTGAGGCTGGAAAGCAGAATTTGAATATTAGACCCCAAGTGCTGGCTGGGCAGATCTGGAGGCGAGGTGGGTGTAGAGAGGAAACTCAGAAGTCAAGTATCTGGTTTGCAAAATGCCCAGAAAAGGGGGGAAAAATAAGACCATAGAAGGTTACTTTCTTGGTGAACAGATATCTCCTCCCACACTTTCTGATGAGGAAGAATAATTTTTACCATCAGGTAAAGAAATAGAAGTCAAGGCTTCTATGTCCCAAACATCCAAAATAAATATTTAATAGGCTCAGGCCATGGAAGAGCTCAAAAAGGATGTTGAAAATCAAGTCAGAGAGGTGGAGGAAAACATGGGAAGAGAAATGAGAGAAATGCAATAAAAGCATGAAAAGTGGGTCAACACCTTGCTAAAGGAGGCCCAAAAAAATGCTGAAGAAAATAACACCTTGAAAAACAAGCTAACTCAATTGCCAAAAGAGGTTCAATAAGCCAATGAGGAGAAGAATGCTTTCAAAAGCAGAATTAGCCAAATGGAAAAAAGGAGGTTCAAATGCTCACTGAAGAAACTAGTTCTTTAAAAATTAGAATGGAACAGATGGAGGCTAATGACTTTATGAGAAACCAAGAAATCACAAAACAAAACCAAAAGAATGAAAAAATGGAAGAGAATGTGAAATATCTCACTGGAAAAACAACTGACCTGGAAAATAGATCCAGGAGAGACAATTTAAAAATTATGGGACTACTTG
Organism: Potorous gilbertii; assembly: GCA_028658325.1. Taxonomy (NCBI): domain Eukaryota; kingdom Metazoa; phylum Chordata; class Mammalia; order Diprotodontia; family Potoroidae; genus Potorous; species Potorous gilbertii. The sequence goes on from JAQQSK010000339.1 coordinate 22,307, forward strand.
AAAGCCATGAGCAAAAAAAGAGCCTACACATCATCTTTCATGAAATTATCAAGGAAAACTGCCCTTATATTCTAGAACTAGAGGGCAAAATAAGCATTCAAGGAATCCACCGATCACCACCTGAAAGAGATCCAAAAAGAGAAACTCCTAGGAACATTGTGGCCAAATTCCAGAGTTCCCAGGTCAAGGAGAAAATATTGCAAGCAGCTAGAAAGAAACAATTCCAGTATTGTGGAAATACAATCAGGATAACACAAGATGTAGCAGCTTCTACAATAAGGGATCAAAGGGGGTGGAATAGGATATTCCAGAAGTCAAAGGAACTAGGTCTAAAACCAAGAATCACCTACCCAGCA
>JAQQSK010000340.1:0-22624 GCA_028658325.1 Potorous gilbertii
GTTTCTTTAGACAAAAATTCTTCTCCTCTCCATAAATCTGATAAATACACTATTCCTTGCTTCTCCAGTTTATTCATGGTATCAATCTTTATACCTAAATCATGTACCCATCTAGACTTTATTCTTGTGTACGGTGTTAGGCATATTTTTAGTTTTCAACATTCATTTCCACAAGATTTTGAGTTCCACATTTCTCCCCATCTCTCCCCTCTGCCCACCCCAAGACAATATGCATTCTGATTACCCCTTCCCCCAATCTACCCTTCCTTTTATCATACCCATCTTTTCTCTTATCCCTACCCCTTCTATTTTCTTGGAGAACAAGATAGATTTCTATACCCTATTGCTTGTATATCTTATTTTCCCATTGCATGTAAAAACAATTTTTAACATTTGTTTTTAAAACTTTGAGTTCCAACTTCTCTCCCTTCCTCCCCCCCCCACTCATCCTCACTGAGAAGGCAAGCAATTCAATATATGTTATATATGTGTAGCTATGCAAAAGACTTTCACAAAAGTCATGTTGTGGAAGATTAACTACGTTTCACTCCTTCCTATCCTGTCCCCCATTTATTCTATTTTCTCTTTTGACCCTATCCCTCCTCAAAAGTATTTACTTCTAATTATTCCCTCCTCCCATTTGCCTTCCCTTCTATCATACCTCCATCCCCCATTTCTCCCCTTCTCCCCTACTTTTCTGTAGTGTAAGACAGATTTTCACACCAAATTGAGTGTGCGTGTTATTCCCTCCTTAAGACAGATGTGATGAGAGTAAGCTTCACTTTTTCTCTCTCACTTCCCTCTTCTTCCTCTCCATTGAAAAAGCTTTCTCTTGCCTCTTTAATGTGAGAGATAATTCACCCCATTCTGTTTTTCCCTTTCTCCTCCCAATATATTCCTCTCTCACCTCTTAATTACATTTTTGTAGATATCATCCCTTCCTATTCAACTCATGCTGTGCCCTTTGTCTATATGCATATAATCCCTCCAACTTCCCTAGTACTGAGAAAAGTCTCAAGAATTATAAATTTATCTTTCCATATAGAAATGTAAACAGTTCAGCTTTAGTAAGTTCCTTATGACTTCTCTTTCCTGTTTACTTTTTCATGCTTCTCTTGATTCTTTCATTTGAAAATCAAATTTTCTATTCACCTCTGGTCTTTTCATCAAATATGCATGAAACTCTTCTATTTCACTGAATGACCATTTTTTCCCCCTGAAGTATTATACTCAGTTTTGCTGAGTAGGTGATTCTTGGTTTTAATTCTAGTCCTTTTCAATTCTGGAATATCATATTCCAAGGCCTTCAATCCCTTAATGTAGAAACTGCTAGATCTTATGTTATCTTGATTGTATTTCCACAATACTTGAATTGTTTCTTTCTGACTGCTTGCAATATTTTCTCCTTGACCTGGCAGTTCTAGAATTTGACTACAATATTCCTAGAATTTTTCCTTTGGGATCTCTTTCAGGAGGTGATTGTTGGATTTTTCAGTATTTATTTTACCCTCTAGTTCTAGAATATCAGGGAAGTTTTCCTTGATAATTTCTTGAAAGATGATGTCTAGGCTCTTTTTTTGATCATGGCTTTCAGGTAGTCCCATAATTTTTAAATTGTTTTTCCTGGATCGATTTTTTAGATCAGTTGTTTTTCCAATGAGATATTTCCCATTGTCTGCTATTTTTTTGTTCCTTTGTTTTTGTTTTATAATTTCTTGACTTCTCATAAAGTCATTAGCTTCTATCTGCCCCATTCTAATATTTAAGGAATTATTTTCTTCAGTAAGCTTTTTGGACCTCCTTTTCCATCTGTCCAATTCTGCTTTTTAGGGCATTCTTCTTTTCATTGGCTTTTTGGATCTCTTTTGTTATTTAGGTTAGTCTATTTTATAAAGGTAGTGTTTTTAGGTCTCCTTTAGTAAGCAGTTGACTTGTTTTTCATAATTTTCTTGTATCACTCTCATTTCTCTTCCCAATTTTTGCTCTACTTCTCTTACTTGATTTTTAAAATCCTTTTTGAGCTCTTCCATGATCTGAGACCAATTCATATTTTTCTCAGAGGCTTTGGATGGAAGAGCTTTGACTTTGTTTTCTTCTGTTTGCATGTTTTGGTCTTCCTTTTTACCAAAGTAAGATTCTATAGTCTGATTCTTTTTCTGGTTTTTGCTCATTTCTCCAGCCATTCACTTGACTTTTGAGCTCTTTGTCAAGGTAGATCTCTGCCTCCAGTAGAGGTAGGGGTGTGTGCTGTCAGCCCCTTCAATCCCCAACCTATGGGCCTAGAGTTCCAGAAACAGTTGCTGTCTCTTCCCCTGCTGCTGCTGTGGCTGCTATGGGTTCCTTTACGCGCTTCCCCCTCTGCTGCCCTGGGGCTGGACCACTCCACTCTCCACACTGGTCCCACAACCTTTTTCTACCAACCTCTCAATTTGTCATCAGTGTTTTGGGGTCCTGATGTCTGGAAACTGCCACAGGTGAGAGAGAGATTCAGTCTCCCCAAGACTGGCTGAGGCCCTGTCTGTGCCAGTGTGGCCTACCCTGGACTGTGCTCTGCTCCCAGCGTGGTGTGATAGATACTTCCCTACAACCTTCCAGGCTGTCTTGGGCTGGAGATTTGCTTCACACCATCATTCTGGGAGTTCTGCAGCTCCAGAATTTGTTTAGAACTATTTTTTACAGGTATTTAGCTGGGCTCGGGGGCAGCTCTCTACAAAGTGTGTGCTGTTACTCCACCATCTTGGCTCTGTCCCCCTATTATGATTATTTAGAGTCTTGTCTCAGGTATTAACAGTGCTTAGTTATTACTAATCAACTTTATATACCAGTAGCAGGTATGGGACTTCTGAACATCATGGCATTGAGGGCAGGAATGATGTGTTATACGTCTGTGTCTCTCTTCCAGTCCTAGTACCCATTATGTAGAACCTAGTACCTAGCTAATCTTGGTAGGCACTCAATAATTTCTTTTTTAATGAATGAATGACCCGCACCTATTCACCAAGTCATCCAGGATCCTGCCTTTCTTGGTTAAGCTAGAACTATTGTCTAGATTAGATTGTGAGCTCTTTGAGGAAAAGGATTATTTTTCCTTTCTTTGTGTCTCAGTATCCCTCAGAGTATATCTCAATGCACCTCAATTATTTAAGGGACAGAAATTGGCACAGTGGTTAAGGCTTGAAGTCAGGAAGAACATGCATGCTTTTGATATATATTAATTTTGTGACCATGAGAACATCTCCAACTCTCTAAGTCTCATGTTTAAAATGCAGATGATAGTACCAGTACTACTTAACTCACAGAGTGGTTGTAAAGATTAAAGGAGATAATGCATATAAAGTATTTGCCTAATATTAAGATATTTTTATATCACTTCAGATTTGCAAAAAACACATTATCTCATTTGATCCTCTACTCTTAGCCCTATTTTACTGATGAAAAGAAATTGTCACTATTGACAAAAACCCTGAGGGTCCTGCCCCTCCCAGAGTGATTTATCTATTTATTTTTCTTTTCTATTAAAGGGGCCATTTCCCTGACTACCTTTTACAGAGGCCTATTCACTGAATGGACATTATCTCAAGTTAAGTGAGTACCTGAAAAGGCCTTTGCCTAAAAGGCCTAGGTCTCTCATTGCATCTTGGACCATCTCCAGTCATCCTGATGAATATCTGGTCACTGGATCCAGATGACTCAGGAGGAGAAAGTGAGGCTGGTGATCTTACACTGACCTCCATCACTCAAATCAAAGTCAAGTATTAGTCATGTCATCATTTCTCTGATGTCGTGGTCCTCTTCGAAAATGAAGGATGAACACACAATCTCTATATTGTGCCTGGCACCAAGTAGGTACATAAGAAATACTTGTTGTTTTATAGGCAGCACAGTGACAGCTATCTCTACAGAGATACTTTACCTAAATCAAATGCATTTCTCATATTTGCTTTACTCTGTGAAGTTCAAGAGACATAGTTTCTGGGTAATTAATAATTTTATTAATAATGCTAGCATTTTATTAATAAAAGGAATGGTCATTTGGTTGTCTCTTTCAGACCAAAGACAATCAAGGCAGTGGACCCACTACTTATTTGCCCTTGGAAAAGTGGATGTTCCATAGGGTGACAATCAACTCTGATTGGTTAACAATCAATGGTAGGTGGACCTATTCTAATGAAGGGTTGAGAGAGTGACATAGTATCACTCTTGGACAAAGGGGACCACCTCTATTCCCAGACCACCCACAACCTCCTACCTCCACCCAAATTAGCTTGAGTGGAACCCAATGGGCAGGAATTCACTTTAGATTAGAAGTCTGCTCTAGTGGTAGATAGCAATACCCAGAAAGAAGAGAATGTTAATCTTATCTTCCATCAGCCCTGTCCTTGAGACTAGGCTTTGGATGAGGAAATAGCACAGAGTAAAAAGCTTAGGTCTCCCTAATTTAATAATTGGCTATTAATATGAGAGAGAAATAATAATTTCTCTCAACTGTGTTATAAAGATGTATAGGGTGGTATGAGAGAGTGGAATGAAGTTGCTTTTTGTCTTACTCCCACAGTTCCCTCAATACTCTATCAATTAGTATTATGGTAATTTATCAGCATAATTAAATATACAAATCTTGGCAGAACTGGATCTAGAACCAGTTCTTATTAGTCCAAAAAACCTTTGACATGTCTACTAAAATAGAATCTAGTGTAAGTGGAGGGGATAAATCTTGAAGAATAATTATAAATAGAGAGAATAATGAGATTCCTTTCTATGACATTGGAATTGATCACTAAAAATATTTAAAAGAAAACAATTATGTCTCCACAGATGTTAGGTTAAGGTTTTATGCCATTGTAGTGAACTTGGACTCAATCTCCAGAGCAAGACTGGCTATATTTCCCCCTCAGGGTTCTGGGGTGGGGGAAGTTCTTTAATGCTGTCAACTTAAACCCCCATTTTAATGTGTTCCTTCCCACTGTTAGCCACCAGTGATTAACTGTCTAATTTCATCTAACCAATTAACATTAGTTAGCTTTCACATAAAGATATTTATTGTGAAGCTATATAGCAGGATTTGAAGTTGTAGAATTTCTACTGCCCCCCAAAATACCCCATACTATTTCAGTTCTTGGGGAGGGTCAATATTCAAGCAATTTCTATAAAGCATTTGCCCAATGAAGTTCAAACTGTTCACATTTAGAAATGTAGCATGACCAAGGAATGGATGGATGGATGAGTTAGCATCTCTGCTACTGCTGGGCTAGGTCAAACAAATTGATCAGTACTTCACTGTCTAACTTCAGGCAGATCTGAGCATGTCCTTTAGCTCTCAGATTTCTTCTCCTAATCTTTTGAGGCTCACAAGGTCATAACCACTTTCAATTTCTTTGAAGTGGGGGTGGGATGGGGTGGGTGGGGGATAGGAGAAGGAAAAAATCTTAAGAGAAACAGAAGAAACAGCAACATTACATGCTTTTAGCTCCTACCCACAGACTCATCCTCTTCCTCATCCTCTTCAAGTACCAGCCAGTCAGGAAAGAGCCAAACCAGAACAATAAGTTTGGTTGGTCCATGTCTTATAAGTGCATCCCAGTTCTGACTGAAAAACCAGTCAAAAAGATTCCCCTTCAGCATATGAAGGGCGATTGGACCCAGTTACAGTGTGTTTGTACATGCTTCAAACTGGGGATCAGAGTCTTTCCATTACACATTTTCATGCATTTCTGGAAGCAGACTTTCCAGCATCTTCCATAAAGTGACTCCTTTGGCCGAGCACATGGTACATGCTCACCAGCCCTTGTAAAACTGCTATGTCTTGATATTCTCTTGCTCAGTAATGCAGTTGCCAAAAGACATTGCTTCTTGGTAGATAGAATCTTCCCAACCCATAAAAACTGTTGACTTTTCAAGGTCAGAGTGAAGTTACAGTGGAAATAACTGACAGAGAACAGAAAAAACAAATGAAAAAACATTGTTGAATTTTTGCCAACTTCTGTGTGGGTAATTATCAGAGTTTGTCACAACTGGAACATTCCAAAGAGATGAAATTTGCTTTGTTTAATTGGTAACATTGCAGGAATGGGTAAGAATCTGGCGTTTAGTTAAAAAAGACATCAAGCCAGCCTTTTCTTTTTGTCATCCCACCCTGCTACACCCCCGCCCTCCCAACCAAATAGCCAATACTTAGAAAATAACTCGACTTTCTGAGGGAATTGTCCTCCATCACAGCAATGATTGCGTAAATATGTTTCATTCTCTTGTAACAAATTCAGGTTCTATAAGACCAATTCTTTGCTCTTTCCTTTGTTGTTGTCATTACCATTGTGTCTGACTCTTCATGACCCCATTTGGAGTTTTCTTAACAAAGATACTTGAGTGGTCTGCCATTTCCTTTTTTGGCTCATTTTACAAAAGGAGAAATTGTGGCAGATAGGGTTAAGTGACTTGCTCAGGGTCACACAGCTAGGCAGTGTCTGGGGCTAGATTTGAACTCAAGTCTTCCTGACCCTCTGCTCCACTTAGCTGCCTGTCCTCTCTCCTTTACAGGACCAATTCTTTGCTCTCTCTTTTATACTCTCACCATCACCAACTCAAGATATGTGTGACCTTATAAATACCATACTTGTCATTTTCTTTTCCTGCTATTGAAATAGCTTCTTTGACTAAGACACATAAAATAATTTCCTCCTTTCCTCAAAGAATCTCAGGACACAGTTCAAATGACATCTCTTCTGGGAGGCCTTGTCTGGTTCCCTCAGTTATTAATTTTCTCTCCCCCATTCCCCAACCGCTCACTGAAATAACTTTGTACATTTTATATACTGTACGTATGTTGTTTCCCCCTCTTCCCCACCCAGGACTGTAAGTCTACAATGGCAGAGATTGATGCATTTTTGTCTTGTCATTCCTGGTGCAGTATGGTACACTGAATACAGAGCTATCTTCCAAGTCAGGAAGAGCTGGTTTGAAGCCTCACCTCCTACCACATATTCCTTAAGTGATTCTGGGCAGGTCACAGTAACCTCTCAATGCCTCAGGCATAGCAGTAGATATTAATCTGTGTTGGTCAAAGGAGTTCTTCACATGAAACTCCCTATGTTGATGAGATCATAGTTTTATACTTTCCCCTACACCCTCAAATTCCCAGTTCAATACTTTGCACATAGTAGGCACTTACGCTTAAATAAGCTTACAGGGCAGCTAGGTGGTCACAGTGGATAGAGTGCCAGGCCTAGAGTCAGGAAGACTCATCTTCCTGAGTTCAAATCTGGCAACAGACACTTACTGTGTGACCCTGGGCAAGTTGCTTAACTCTGGTTGCCTCAGGTTCCTCATTTGTAAACTGAGCTAGAGAAGGAAATAGCAAACTACTCCATTATGTTTGTCCAAAAAAGCCCCTCAAGTTGGATCAGAAGAGTTGGACACAGCTGAAAAGAATGACTGAACAACAAAAAGAAAAAAATGCTAATTGAATGAATGAATGATTTCAAATGGTAACAGGACAGAAATTAGCTTTATACATAAAGAGGAAAACAAAAACCTGGGCAAACTGTCCTGCTTGAAACCAATATTGAAAAATTTCTGGGTTCTTTGCCATTCCCCTTTTCTTAAGCCCCTGAAGCATAAGAATCCAGTAGCATTTTATTGCAGATGTAGAAATATATCTATATATAACACGTTAAAGCTTACAACATTTTTGCCTGGTACTTAGTTACATTTTGTTTATCATATTATCATAAACAGATGCACTGTGATACCAAAATCACAGCCACGAGCCATCTGTTAACAATATTCATGAAAGCTCCAAGATCTTTCTTGTTGAGAATCTGATTCATAAAATTTCTGAGATAAAATTTGAGTTTAAGTTTAAAATTTGAAATTAAGTATTTCTGATGTTGATAGTTCTGTAATCAGGTATTAGAGCTATCAGGCAAAGTTTGAGAAAGTGTTTTGGGCATAACATTTCCCAGAGAACACCAGGAATTTAGCATTCATTCAAAAATCTGTCAGTTACTCTCAACCTGCTGAAATGGTTTACTCCAAGATGTGAAGACTTCCTCCATGGAATGGGCAGATAAGACTAATTTGTTCCAATAGCCATGAAAGCAGCTGAAGCAGGTGCTGTGGAGCACTCAGAGCCTGGTCAGACACTGAAGACTCCTAGGTTATCCACTTCATCCCAGGCCGTTGCCAGTTGTCCAAACTTTCATCTACCTGACTTCAGACCCAGTACTCTATTCCCTGTGCCACCTTGCTGCCTTACTATAGCTACACAAACATTTTTTAGTGCTGAAGTGATTAATAATAAAATGATTCTCAGATATTCAAATGAATCTGAGGATATCTGATCTCATTGATGAAAATATTTTTTATAATTCTGTGTAGATAGCAACGAGTATGCCCATACTTGTCTATCCTGGATAGCTCTTGCCCATATCTTTGCTTGGGCTAACCATAAGGGGCAAGGCACACTCAATGTGCTGGGGGTCTGCCTTGATTCCTCTTGATGTTCTCAAGATACCAATGGATCACCCAGGTTGTCCAGGGTCCTCATTCTTGTTACATGATCAGCCCAAATTTTTGCGTATGTACTTTGTTGACAGCCTTTACTTGGTTTTTCCTTTTTAATTCCCTCTTTGTAATGTGTTACACTTTAGTCAATTGAGGCAGCAAAGTAAAAATGGGAAGAGAGCAAACATTTATATAGTACCTACTATGTGCCAAGCACTGTGCTAAACTCTTTCTTTACCAATATTATCTCATTTGATCTTCGCAATAATCTTGGGAGGTAGATATCATTATTATCTCTGTTTTCCAGTTAAGGAAATTGAGGTAGACATTAAATGACTTTTCCAAGTGTCTGAGGCTGGATTTGAACTCAGGTCTTCCTGAATCCAGGCTCAGCCCTCTATCTACTACTGCTCCACCTAGCTACCAAAAAAAAAAAAAAAGAAAAGAAAAGAAAGAAAGATGAATGATTATGAGAAAATACATACTGAGGAAATAATTGAATTATTGGCAATTGTAAAATATGCTGCTAAACAGTTATTTTCTGGCCTTCTCAAATGTTGGCTCTTACAGAACACATTAGAGTCTTCATGCCCAGCATTACTTATCTACCCAAAGGAAAAGACCATTATGGGGAATTTCCTGCATTGTTCCAGATGTAACCATGTTTAAGGCAAACAAACACACAACAAAACCTTCCTTTACCAACAACCATGATCAGACTGCTTCCGTTGCTTAATAACTGGAATGGCAGTAGCTACAGATCAGTTTCCATAGGAGGGATGTAAATCTGATTTTCAGTTTCAGAGAGTAGCTACACTACCAGAGCAGTTCATTTATACCATTCATAGAGGATGTCACTGAATTCTGATAGATACAAAGTGAACAACATTCATGTGTCTGTATGGTTCTTTCCCCGCCCCCCAACATACTTTGATTGATTGAAATTAATTTCCTTGGCTACATGACCTTGGGCAACTCACCTAACTTCTCTGGTCCTCAGTTTCCTCATTTGTAAAATAAGAGGGTTGGACTAAGTGATATCTAAATTCTCTATGAGCAAATAAGGGATAGTAATTATACAAAATGTTGCTAAACTAGAATAACCCTGGCCTGAAAAAGAAAAGAGAAATTCCCTAAGTTATAAACTACTCAATCAAAGACATGAACTTAGCTGATTTAGGATATGGCATCTTAGATTCATTTTGGCGTCAGCACAATGTCAAAGTTCTTTCCTCTTTACCTATGCTTACAGCACATTTTCCAATGTACTTATTAAACTGTTATGGACACATTTTTAATCAAATTATTTTATTTAACAAACATACTGGTCTCTATCATCTTAGAACTTAAGCAGATGGTGTAAAAGACACACAGAATTTTTATCCCTTTCCCTATCCATAAGGTAGCATCCATCTATCCATCCATCCATCCATCCATCTATCCATCTATCCATCCATCCATCTATCCATCCATCCATCTATCCATCCATCCATCTATCCATCCATCCATCCATCCATCTACCTATCTATCCATCTATCTATCTGTCTGTCTATCTATCTATCTGCCATTTCTGTCTCTGTATCTCTATCATCTCTCAATGTATAGCTCTTTCTTTCTCTTGCCTTTCTCTTCTCTCTCTCCGTCTCTCTCTCTTGATCTAGTATTTCACTGTTTTGCAAAACTCCTATTGTAGAAATTCTTTTTTTATCAGTACAGATCAGCAATTGTGCTGTAACTTAGAGTCTTAAAGATTTTCCTGATTCATTGAAATGGCTTGCTGCCCAGGTCCTGTAGCCAGAGATAGGATTTAAACACAGGTGTTCTTGACTTGAATAATTACTTTCTATCCAAAACTCCTCTCTCCTACTTCAATATTTAGCATTAAAAACCAACTTATTAAATTTTTGTCTAGTACTGTATGAAGCATTATACAAGGTGTTCCAAAAGTCTATTAGAACTTAAGACTGCACTTTTGGTTATATCATGTGCAAAAAATGCTACTTATATTTGAGTTTCTCTATCTAGTTTACAGTCTAATATGTTCTAGAAATTTTTGAGTAAAAGTTCCCAGGCAGCTTCACTTGAAGAACATTTCAGATTCATCTATTTCCCACTTGAGTGTGTTGTTAGGGAACAAAACAATTCCTCTGAGTCCTCAGAAATCACTGCCTTCTGTAAGATATACAATCTTGTTACCCTATGGAGTAGTGACAGCTTGGAGGTTAGATGTGCCTCTGAATATTTTTCTTTCTGGAAACCTGCATTTTTCCATTTCAATATTTCTACTGTGATCAGGAGCAAGTGGCACTACTGGGGGGACCTTACTGTCTCATCTCAGCATCTTCTTATTTCATAGCACTCCCTCACATCAGTTTTTGAGTGGTCACTGCCTCTTGGGAGGGGAATGCACAGGTTAAAGCCTAAAGATGTGTCCTATGCCTGAGTGTTCTCTCTCTCTCTCTCCTTCTCTGTGTGTGTCTCTGCCTGTCTCTGTCTCTGCTTCTCTTTCTCTCTCTGTCTCTGCCTCTCTCTCTCTACATATATAATACATACATATATCTTTAAATTATTCACCACCAAAGATTATTTCCCAAAGACCAAAGTCATTCACCAAAGATATGACAAATGACATTTACTATAGAGGCAAACATTTAAGTTCTTAGAAGAACAGGATAGAAATTCTTTCCTGAGGTAAAAAGTAATGAGTTTTTTCTTAGTTACCATTTTATATTGGCAAAGGGGGTATCAATCTTTTTAGCCAACCACCTGTGAGCAGTGAAAGTCAGGCAACTCAGAGTGTGACATCTAAGGCTGTAACTATTCTTTTAGGACACAATGGAAGAATTCATGAATTCCATCAGTTTAGAATTTTTTTTCTTCCTCCTCTTCCTCTCTTTTCTTCCCTCTCTCCATCCCTCCCTCCATCCTTCCTTTGTGCTTGAAGTGTCAGCTTCTGGCTGTCCTTTTTAAGATGATACCTCAGTGAAAAGATCTTTCTATGGTCAGAAAATTCTTCTATGTGCTGGTATTCTTCCCCTTATTTTGGCTCTAGTCTCTTTGTATTTTTAAAGCACCTTGCCCATCATCTTAAAGTTCATAGGGAAGGCATGGGGCAAAAAAGGATTTTAGAGTTCTAGTTATTTAAGTTGAGATTTTTGCTTTATTTGTTCTGGAGAAGAACATTTAAAGGAGGGCTCCACCAACAGCTGCAATAATGACATATAACCTTTCTATGGGTCTCACCACTAGAGGGCAACACAATCTCATAAGCTTGCGTTTAATCCCTGTGGCTATGGAGGTGGCCTACAAACACTTTTAATAAAGATTTATCTACAACCAAAATTATTTCATAGCCAACAGCACATTCTTACCACAGAAAAGCCTTTTGCAGTTAATTCTGATAAATCCAGTGCAGAATGGTGTAGGTAGTAAAGGGCCTACCTTCAAGTCAGAGAGAAGTATTCAAGTTCTACCAGTGACATATACTAGTTGGGAGACCCTGGGCAAATGACTTAACTTCAGAGATCCCTAGGTAGTTTTAAGGACAGATAGGTGGCACAGTTAATAGGGTTCTGGGCCTCATCTTCTTGAGCTCAAATCTGGCCTCAGATATTTACTAGCTGTGTGACCCTGGGCAAGTCCCTTAACCCTGCTTGCCTCAGTTTCCTCATCTGTAAAATGAGCTGAAAAATGAAATGGCAAACTGCTCCAGGATCTCTACCAAGAAAATCCCTAATAGGGTCACAAACAGTCAGACACAACAGAAAAATGACTTGAACAAAAGGTAAAAATCTAAGATTATAAGATATTTAAGAATTGTAACTTTGCATAGGTATAAGGAGTTTCTTCATGTGGATCAGGTATGGATCACCCTCCCATCCTCCAAATCAACAAAAAATATCACAGAGGAAGAAATCCAAATATTGACCCTGTGAAATGAATCTATAATCCTGGCTTTGGTAAAAGAGCTTTGAGCAAAACCCTTCCATGAAAAAATACTCACAAAGGGAATTATTACTTGTAAACATTAATTACTATATAATATATTATATTTCTAACGTGTTATAGAGTAGTGTTATAATCCTTTATATTATGAGGTCATAGGATTTAGAGCTGTAAGAGACAATGAAGATTATGGAGTCCAACCCTATAATTTTAAAGATGAAGAAACTAAGGTCCAGGAACTGGCAATGACTTTTGAAAGAACATATAGGTAGTAAATATGTTTTTTTTCTTTCACCTGGAACCTGTGGATTTTGGCTATGACATTCTTAGAAATTTTAATTTTAGGGTTTATTTCAGGAGGTGACTGGTGGATTTTTTTCTGTGTTCTACTCATTTTCTAATTCTAATAGGTATGAACAGTTTCTGTTTCATTTATAAATTCTTTATATATGGAATCCAGGTTCTTTTTTGGTCATGTCTTTCTGGTAGATTTTTTTTTCCTCTCTCCTTGACTTCATTTCTAGGCCAGTTGTTTTTAATATGAGATATCATAAGTTTTCTTTTATTTTCTTCACTCTTTTAACTTGGTTTTAGTATTATGGTCTAATGTTCAAGGAATTTGTTACTTGGATAAAGTTTTACATCTCTTGTGCAGAAATCTTTTAATTTTCCTTCTAAGCCTTTCTTCTGGTCCTCTCATTTCTTTTCCAAGTCTTTCTGTTAGAGAGCTCATTTCATTTATGATTTTTTTATTTCTTTCAAAAATTGATTGACTTTATGGTGACTTTGTTTTTACTCTTTGCTTGTAAATGCTGTATAGTTGTTTTCTTATTCGTTTGTCTGAGGTGTCTCTGGTTCCATAATTACTCTTAGTTGTGGGATGTCTTTTCTGTTTATCTTTCTTCCAATCTAACTTCCTCAATCGAGATTTTGTACTAGGGTCAAGATCTCCATACGAATGCCAAGATCTTGTTTGGTATTGATTTATGTTCTGGAGTGTCCTGTTCTACTTTCTTCAAGTATTGAGTTATGTATTTTTCAAGGCTCTCAGGGGCAGCCCAGGCCAGGGAGCTTCAAGATTTTCAGTATGACCTAACTGGTCTAAGCTAGGGTGAAATCAGGTTCCTGGCTTTCTAGTCTGAGCTTTGCAAATTCCTGAGACTAGTTTGCGCATGAGTGACACAAATGTAGTCTTGCCCCTGGTCACAAGTCCAGTAGACTATAGCTGACTCTAGCCACTTTCAACTAGTTTAAAGGCTCAGCTGGTTGGAAGTAAGATGGATGCATTTTCATTTCTGTTCCTATTCCCTGTATAGAGCCTCTGGCTGTGGTCAGAATGTACAAGAGAGTTCCCCAACAGCTGCAGCTTTTAGTAAAGACTTATAACCTTATGGGTCTTACCTTTAGAGGGCAGCACAGCTTCATAAGCTTGAGTCTAATTCCTTGTAGCTAAGGTGGTGCCTACCAACATGGGTGACCCTGATCCTTGCTGTGGTATAGAGATAGAGGCCTTAACAGGATCAGAGTAACCTAGCAGCAGACTGACTCCTATTCCTGCTCCCTATGTGGCAAAGAGTATTCATCCCTGTCCATATAATGACCCTACTCCTTGCCATAGGTTCCTTGCCTCAATCTGTGTTGGATTCTAGAACCTACTCTAGTGTCAGCAGGGCAAAACCCACAACATCTTGTCATTTTTTAAAATTAAAGTTCTAGGTACTTCTAAGCTCTTTGATTTCTCATGGAATGTGTAATTCTGGGTGGAAATTGGAGAAATATGATAGAAAGTTCAGTTTATCTAAGTGAGAAGTATATATGTACAGACAGTGAGGTCTGGAGTTGCTGTGGGAATTCCTGTGGCATACTTCAAGAGGTGGCAGAGATAAGATGGTAGCAAAGAGAGAAGGTGAAAGTCTTGCTTACATGTGGAACAAGACCAGTCGTCCCTGAGAAATGAATGAAAGACAGGCATATGAAAATGGGTGCAGGGTTTGATTCATGTTGCATTCCACATTAATTGCCTCCTCTTCTGTTTCATTGCATGTTTTCGCTTTGAATTTGCAATCATCGGCTTGGTTTTAGTTGTCATCTATTTAAACCCGCTGCTCCCACGGATGCTTCTTTTACTCATCTTTTACTCCGTGGGAGTGGGGCACCTCAGTCAGTCATGGCAGATGGTAGGCAACCAACCACCTTGCAGGCTGGTAAGCACAGTCATGATTTCATCATTGCCTGTACTTCCTTCCCTATTACATACTGGAACCACTTCCACTTTAGTAGATGTACAATTGTCATATAATCTTTGACATAGCTGTGCCTGAGAAAAAGGCTGGATGCCTAAAATGCAGCTGTTTTTTGACTTTATGACGCAGAGTCAGCATTTCCTGGCCCTTTTGTATTTTATTGCGTTTTCAATGTTAGCGACTTGAAGGGAAAAGTTCCTGTCTCTAAGCTAAGGAGTACTGCTAGATTTTAGCTTATAAATGCCTGTCAGACTGAAATCCTTTTAGTGTACTTCCTTTCCTAGCTGAGGTTGGTTGCTCCTCACATTTCCTTAGCTTGTGGTTAGTGACTTCCCTTGGGGACTCTCTCAGAAGAATAATCATTTTCAGACTTGTGTCTCTGTAGGTTTATAATAAAAAAATGTATCACATTTTTTATGTTAAAAAGTAATAGATGCTTCCCACTTAGAGTAAGAAAAGGATCAATTACGAAATTGTGCCAATGAAGAATGTTTCTGTTAGAGATGACTCTAACCTAGCTTTCAGGCATAACTTCCCCCTCATAAGCTGTCGCCATTGAAATTAAGGTAAACTGAGGCACCAAACTGGCTTCTTTGATGTTCCCTGTACATAACATTTTATCTGTTGCCTCCTTGATTTTATAGGTTTTCCCCTTTGGTTGAAATTGCTTCTCCTCATCTCTACCTTTTAGAATAACCTACTCCCTTAAAGACTCAGATGAAATGCTACCTACAGGAAGTCTTTCTTCATTTGCCCCCAGTTGTTAGCACTTCTCTACTTCCCATTGAAATTATGTTGCATTTATTTTATTTATTTGTATACATCCTTCTTCCCACATTCCTTCCCCTACCCTTCACTATAAACTCCTGAGTGTCCCTAAGTCATACTCAATGGACAATTAATGGATTTCAATTCCAGCTACGAATACAAGAAACCAAACAGCTAAAGATCAAGGATTAATAATCTTAAAGGGAAGAAATGTTTGTATTCTCTCCCTTATCTTCCTTATTTTTTAATAACCTAAGAACCTAAGAATTTCCTTCACGGGTGAGATCCAAGGTCTATTAATTATATAGCAAGGTCAAGGGCCACACAGTTCAGGTACCCCTTTTAATTTTCCTATGACTAGTACCTGGAATTGTGCTGGCCCCATAGCAGGTACATGATAAATGTTTCTTAAGTTGAAATTTCTATTCTTTGTTATGGAAATTTGTTTTATTTCTCAAGAATAAAATAAATAAAATTTTAAAGAAATTGATATTTTTGTTATGCATAGAAAATTGAAGTTACTCATAATTACTGTGAAGTAGACTGATGGTGGAGTGGCTAGAGTACAGGCATGGAGTTAGGAAAATTCATCTTCCTGAGTTCAAATCTGGCCTCAGGCACTTATTACCTGCTGACCCTGGGCAAGTCACTTAACCCTGTTTGTCTCAGTTTTCTCATCTCTAAAATGAGCTGGAGAAGGAAATGACAAACCATCCTAGTATCTTTCCTAAGAAAACTCCAAATGGAGTCAGGAAGAGTAGGACCCAACTGGGACATGACTGAAACAACTCATATTTAGTCCTGGCCTGTTTTTTAAAACTAGTTTTTTAATAGTAAAACTACCAACACAAATTCTAAACTAAGCTAACTAAATTAGAGTGGAGGAAATTGGAATCACCACCATATTATATTCCATTGGTTATCTTTCTACCAAGTCCCTGAGATAATAAAAAGTGTACATTGACAACCTTCTCTGTTGCCAAGCATTAGTTTACCCATTTTGTTTCTCTAACTTCTAATTTTAGTATTAAAGTATTTATATATATATATAAAGTATTTATATAAAGTATATATATATAATTTTAGTATTAAAGTATTTATATATTACTTATGATGGTACCTGTGGAAAGAGCTGCCTGTCTGGGGTTAGGAAGATCTGAGTTCGAATTCTGCCTCAGACATTTTCCTAGCTGTGTGACCCTGGACAAATCACTTAACATCTGCCTGACTCAGTTCTGTCATCTGTAAATGGGGGTACTAGTAGCATCTACCCCTCAGAGTTGTGAGTATCCAGTGACTCAGAAGTTCACTAGGCTTATACAGCTTTGCCTGATAAGGATATTACACTAAGTTATACATCCATGGCTTGAACTGTGTCAAAAAAATAATGAATAAAGCACATTTTCTGAAAGAACTCCTTGGCTGTTACCATGTTCCCACAAGAAGAGTCTGAAGAACTTAAGTTTTCCAATAGATAAATGAAGTCATTCAAATTTGGGTACCTGGATTGTGTGGCCCTTGACCGTGCTACATAATTAATAGACCTTGGATCTGACCCATGCAGGAAATTCTTAGGTTCTTAAGTTATTAAAAATAAGGAAGGAAAAGGAGAGAATAAAAACATTTCTTCCCTTTAAGATTATTGAGCCTTGATCTTAAACTACTTGGTTTCTTGCATTCACTCACAGCTATAATTGAGGTCCATTCATTGTCCTTTGAGTATGACTTAGGAACATCTGAACCTACCATCAGATAATATTAATTACTAATGCTCTATTTAACACAGTTAATTTTTGACATACTGACAGTGGCAATAGAAAAAGAAGCCTTCAGGACTCTGCAAAGAAGGGAGTCCCCTCAGAGATCAAAGTACTTCTAACTGCCTCACTTTCTACCCTCAAGTATCAGATTTTATCCACTAAATTGAAAGTGGACAGTCATATATATGACCCCTGGCTCTGTAAGTACCCTTTTAGAGAGTAGCTACTGGCCTTGTAAAAAGTACCCCACTTCCTTTCTTAGAAAGAGTAGCTTTGTCAATAAAAACAATAAGCATGTTCCTTTGAGATAAATATTTTGTATTTGTGACATTAAATCCAAAGAAATTGTACACTGTGGCAAGTCATCCAATGCTGTTCCAGGCTAGTCTCCAAAAGGGACAGGAAAAAAACTTGGTTGATCCAGTGCCTGGGGCTATCTGTCCTCCCTAGGAAAACAAAGATTGCTTTGGGTAAATATTTCCCAGGAAGAAGTCCTTGGCCCAGGCATTCTATAACCATGTCCTCAATGAGATCTTATGACCTCCCAAAGTCCTGTTTGTTGGCCAGTCATCCCCCAACTTGGTGGGTGTTCTGAGACTGTGCTCTGCCAATAGCTTATCGCCCCCACACTTTAGCATGGAGAGTTGTCTCCTCTAAGAAAAGGAAGAACCACTATTCATAGATCGAGTCCAACCAATAACTTAGGGGTGGAAGAGGGAAAAAGCCAACCCATTTCACGTTCGTAATCAGATAAGGCAGAAAGAAACCCTATCTGGATGAGGACATTACTTTGTACTGGCTTTCAAAGGCATTCTTGGTCAGTGTGTTTCTGGGCACCCACAGAAATAGCTGACAGAATTCATCACAATTAATCTTATTACACTGAAACTAAAAGAAAGCAATCCCATCTCACCAAACCATTGTTTCCCTTCCCTCAGAGCAGCACAATGATCTCTCTGAGTTCTATCCGTTTGGCTCTTTAGCACTGGTTATTTACATAGCCAGGCTACAGAGGACACTTGTTTTTCTCTTTCTTCTGAAGGCTGAGCTGTACAGGTGAGGGATGGGAGGGCATATGTAGCTGGAAAAATTGGTGGTTTAAAGCTTGCTTGGATAAGGGAGGAAGAAAAGGGAGAAAAGCAAGAAATGTTGCAAAGGAGAAATTTACAGCTGATGTCATTACCAAGAAGGAATGGAGTTGGCTGGCTTTTGTGGGAGGGTCCACTCCTGACATTTATTCAGCTGGCATTAGTCCTTAAACATATGGTACACTACCCACCCCACTTCTACTGGGCTGTCTGGAGAAGACCGGGCGGGGGAGAGGAGAGAGTAGAATTCTATCAATTGGGATTCACTTTCCAGTATCTTATGTTCAAATTGTGATAGAGCCTTAAATAACAATAGGTGTTTGGAATGTGCTTACAATGCTGCTGTTGTGAAATCAAGAGGAGCTCCAGGTTTGGTAGCTCATTCATTTGTTACTCAATTATTCATCTGAATCTCTAGGAGATGCAGATAACTTCAGTTCATAGAGAGGTGTTGATGTACTATAATCAAGGCTCAATTTTCTCATCTGCAAAATGAGGTTAATAAGTGTAAAAGAGAGGGGGGAGGAGCCAAGATGGTGGAGTAGAAGAATACACTTGCTCTAGCTCTCCTCCCATAGCTCATAAAATACCTGTAAAAAATGACTCTAAACAAATTTTAGAGCAGTAGAAGCCACAAAAAGATAGAGTGAGAAAGATTTCCAGTCTAAGGTAGCCTGAAAGGCCAGCAGAAAAGGTCTATTACACTGAGCTCAGAGCAGAGCACAGCTCAGCCTTGACTGTGCTGCACTGCATGGACAGGACTGGAGCAGCTTTCAGGGCATGGAATCATGGGTAGCAACTGTAGTTCCCAGATTGCTAAACCTATAAATAGCAAAGACAACTTCAAAGATCAGTTCTTTTACTTGGGCAAAAAGGGAACAGGGTCCAGCCCTAGCCCCAGGCCCAGGGCTGCAGAAGTCACTACGGCACAGCATCCATTTTTGGAGCTCTCAGTCTAAGGACTCTGAGGGACATCGATGGCTGATCCAGGTCTCAATCCTGAGTGGTGGCCCTGGGGTAAGGATGAGTGCGGGTGTTGTGGAGCTGGTGGAGGCTCTGGAGAGGGAATTCTACTCACAAATTCTGGGCAGAAAAACTTGTGGTTGCTTCCAGACCAGAGCTCAGGTTAAGAGACGAGTAAACTCTTGCTTGATTGTGCCACCTGGGAAGAACTGAGAACTTACAGGTCCCTAAAGTATACCCTCCACTTGACAAAGGACTCAAAAGTCAAATAACAGGAAGGGAAAATGTCCCAAAAATGGAGGAAAAGACTATAGAATGATTACTTTCTTGATGAACAAGTAATTTCTTCCATTCTTTCAGATGAGGAACAACAAAGAATACTATCAGAGGAAAACATAAAAGTCAAGGCTTCTGCATCCAAAACCTCCAAAAAAAAAATATGCAATGGTTTCAGGCCATGGAAGAGCTCAAAAAGGATTTTGAAAATCAAGTTAGAGAGGTGGAGGAAAAATTGGGAAGAAAAATGAGAGAGATGCAAAAAAATCATGAAAAGTGAATCAATGGCTTGCTAAAGGAGAGCTCAAATGCTGAAGAAAATAACACCTTGAAAAATAGACTAATTCAAATGGCAAAAGAGGTCCAAAGTGAGGACAAGAATGCTTTAAAAAGCAGAATTAGCCAAATGGAAAAGGAGAATCTAAAGCTCACTGAAGAAAATAGTTCTTTCAAAATTAGAATGGAACAGATGGAGGCTAATGACTTTCTGAGAAACCAAGTAATCACAAAACAAAACCAAAAGAATTAAAAAATAGCAGACAGTGTGAAATATCTCATTGGAAAAACAAGTGACCTGGAAAACAGATCCAGGAGAGACAATTTAAAAATTATGGGACTACCTGAAAGCCATGATCAAAAAAAGAGCCTAGACATCAACTTTCATGAAATTATCAAGGAAAACTGCCCTGATATTCTAGAACCAGAGGGCAAAATAAATATTGAAAGAATCCATCAATCACCTCCTGAAAGAGATCCAAAAGGAGACACTCCAAGGAACATTTTAGCCAAATACTGGAGTTACTAGGTCAAGGAGAAAATATTGCAAGCAGCTAGAAAGACACAATTTGAGTATTGTGGAAATACAATCACAATAACATAAGATCTAGCAGCTTCTACATTAAGGAATTGAAGGGTGGGGAATATGATATTGCAGAAGTCAAAGGAACTAGGATTAAAACCAAGAATCACCTATCCAGCAAAACTGAATATAATACTTCAGGGGAAAAACTGGTCTTTCAATGAAATTGAGGACTTTCAAGTATTCTTGATGAAAAAACCAGAACTGAAAAGAAAATTTGACTTTCAAACACAAGAATCAAGAGAAGCATGAAAAAGTAAACAGGAAAGAGAAATCATAAGGGGCTTACTAAAGTTGAACTGTTTACATTCCTACATGGAAAGATATTTATAGCTCTTGAGACTTTTCTCAGTACTAGGGTGGTTGAAGAGATTATATACATATAGACAGAAGGCACAGTATGAATTGAATAGGAAGGGATAATATCTAAAATATATAATTAAGGGGTGAAAGGAATATATTCAAGGGAGAAAGGGAAAAATAGAATAGTATAAATTATCTCTCACATAAAAGAGGCAAGAAAAAGCTTTTTTATTGGCAAGGAAGAGTGAAGAGGTGAGAGGGAAAAAGTGAAGAGAGTAAGGAGGGAATAACATGCACCCTCAATTTGATATGAAAATCTGTCTTACACTACAGGAAAGTAGGGGAGAAGGCGATAAGTGGGGGATAGGGGTATGATAGAACAGAAGGCAAATGGGAGGAGGGTGTAATTAGAAGTAAATACTTTTGAAGAGGGATAGGGTCAAAAGAGAATAGAATAAATGGGGGGCAGGATAGGATGGAGGGAATTATGGTTAATCTTTCACAACATGACTTTTATGGAAGTCTTTTGCATAACTACACATGTGTAACATATAGCAAATTGCTTGCCTGCTCAGTAGGGATGGGTGGGGGAGGAAGGAAGGGAGAGAAGTTGGAACTCAGAGTTTTAAAAATGAATGTTAAAGATTGTTTTTACATGCAACTTGGAAATAAGATATAGAGGCAATGGGGTATAAACATCTATCTTGCCCTCCAAGAAAGTAGAGGGGATGAGGATAAGAAAAGGAAGGGTTAGGGGGCGGAGCCAAGATGGCAGAGTAGAAAGACTCACATATGCTAGCTCCAAACCCACAGCCCATAATTATCTATAAAAAGAACTCCCAACAAATTCTGGAACAGTGGAAACTGTGCAGCAACGGGGTGAAGGAGATTTCCATTCCTGAGAGCCCTGAAAAACCGATTCCAAAGGTCCGTCACGCAATGGCCAGGAGCAGAGCCCAGCCCTGCCCCGGCCGCGTGGCACTGAGAGGAGTGAGCAGATCTGAGCAGGCTTCAGGGATTGAATCTGCAGTGGCCACAAAGGTCCCTACACCCACAGACGCTCAGGTCAGTGAGAGAGATGTCTGGATGGGCTGAGAGGGGAGCGGGGTATCACTGGGACTCAGGTCCCCTTGGGAGGCAGTGGCAGAGGCAGTGGCAGAGACAGCAGGCGGCCAGAGGCTCCCAGACCAGGCAGGAGCTCAGCAGCAGCTCCATTACAGAAGGTCTCTGCATAAACCCCCTGAGGGAACTGAGCCTGGGAAGCAGCCCTGCCCCCACCTGAGCACCAGAAATTAAGCTCCCATTGAATAGCAGCCAGGGCTGCCACTGAAAGCCCTGAGGCTGGGGAGTAGAATTTGAATCTCAGACCCCAAGCACTAGCTGGGCCAACCTAGGTGGGGGTGCACAGGAATCTCAGAAGTCAAGTAACTGGCTGAGAAAATGCCAAGAAAAGGGAAAAAAAGTAAGACCATAGAAGGTTACTTTCTTGATGATCAGATGATTCCGCCCTTCCTCTCTGACAAGGAAGAACAATGCTTACCCTCAGGTAAAGACATAGGAGTCAAGGCCTCTGTATCCCAAACATCTGAAATAGATAGCCAGTGGACTCAGGTCTTGGAAGAGCTCAAAAAGGATTTTGAAAATCAAGTTAGACAGGTGGAGGAAAAACTGGGAAAAGAAATGAGAGAGATGCAAGAAAAGCATGAAAAATGGGTCAATACCTTGATAAAGGAGGCCCAAAAAAATGCTGAAGAAAATAACACCTTGAAAAATAGGCTAACTCAATTGGCAAAAGAGGTTCAAAAAAGCCAATGAGGAGAAGAATGCTTTCAAAAGCAGAATTAGCCAAGTGGAAAAAGAGGTGCAAAAGCTCACTGAAGAAAATAGTTCTCTCAAAATTAGAATGGAACAGATGGAGGC
>JAQQSK010000341.1:0-22621 GCA_028658325.1 Potorous gilbertii
TGACTTCTGAGAGTCCTCTCCACCCCCGACCTAGGTCTGCCCAGCTAGTGCTTGGGGTCTGAGATTCAAATGCTGCTCCCCAGCCTCAGGGCTTTAGGTGGCAGGCCTGACTGCTATTCAGGGTAAGATTAAATCAGGTTCTCAGGTGAGGGCAGGGCCGCCTCCCAGGCTCAGTTCCCTCAGGGGGTTTATGCAGAGACCTTCTGTAATGGAGCTGTTGCCAAGCTCCTGCCTGCTCTGTGATCCTCTGGCCGCCTGCTGCCTCTGCCGCTGCAGCTGCCACTGCCTCCCGAGGGGGCCTGAGTCCCAGAGACACCCTGCTCCCCTCTCAACCTGTCTCTTTCACTGACCTGTGCATCTGTGGGTGGAGGGACCTTCGCGGCTGCTGGAGATTCTGTCCCTGCAGCCTGCTCGGATCTGCTCGCTCCTCCTGGTGCTGTGTGGCCAGGGCAGGGGAGGGCTCTGCTCCCGTCCGAGGCGTGATGGACCTTTGGGATCGGTTTTTCAGGGCTCTCTGGAATGGAAATCTCCTTCACCCTGTTGTTGCGCAGCTTCCACTGTTCCAGAATTTGTTGAGAGTTCTTTTTAGAGGAAATCCATGTGCTGTGGGTTCAGAGCTAGCATATGTGAGTCTTTCTACTTTGCCATCTTGGCTCTGCCCATAGGCTCTTTTTTTGATCAAGGCTTTCAGGTAGTCCCATAATTTTTAAATTGTCTCTCCTGGATCTATTTTCCAGGTCAGTTGTTTTTCCTTCACATTATCTTCCATTTTGTCATTCTTTTGGTTTTGTTTTGTGATTTCTTGGTTTCTCAGAAAGTCATTAGCCTCCATCTGTTGCATTTTCATTTTTAAAGAACTGTTTTCTTCAATGAGCTTTTGAACCTCTTTTTCCATTTGTCTAATTCTACTTTTTAAAGTATTCTTCTCCTCATTGACTTTTTGAACCTCTTTTGCCAATTGAGTTAGCCTATTTTTAAAGCTGTTATTTTCTTCAGCTTTTTTTGGGTCTCCTTTAGCAAGGTGTTGACCTGCTTTTCATGCTTTTCTTGCATCTCTTTCATTTCTCTTCCCAATTTTTTCCTCCACCTCTCTTACTTGATTTTCAAAATCCTTTTTGAGCTCTTCCATGGCCTGAGACCATTTGAATATTTGGGATACAGAGGCCTTGACTTTTATTTCTTTCTTTGATGGTAAGCATTTTTCTTCCTCATCTGAAAGAATGGGAGAAGATATCTGGTCACCAAGAAAGTAAACTTCTAAGGTCTTATTTTTTTCCCCTTTTTTTGGGCATTTTTCCCATCCAGTTACTTGACTTTTTGGTCCTTTGTCAAGAGTAGGATATACTCTGGGAATCTGTGAGATCTCAGTTCGTCCAAGGTGGCACAATCAAGCATGTACTTGTCTGGACACAGATAGGGATTTTTGTCCATAGAATCTTAGCAATTACCTCTCCACAACCACCTGGCCTCTAGTTCCCCAGTCAGCACTGGGGGCTGATTTTCAGATAAGTTGGATGAGCAGGGCCTCCATTCAGTGTGAGACAAAGACCAGCTTGCCCAGGGCCTCCACACAGGGTGAAGGGAAAAATCAGCTCTTCGATGCCCCCAGAGTTTTTAAGCTCCAAAAATGTATGCAGCTGCTCCACTTGCAATGTAGCCTCTGAGGCAGCTGCCTGCTGCTGGAGCTATGGGAAGGCCCTTCTCCCTTCCTGGCCAGCTGGAAAAACCCCATCACTGACCTTTGGCACCTATGGGTTGAGGGATCTGTGAACCTGCTGCTGCTAGGACTGCGGAATCCACGACCGGAGATTCCACCCATAAGCGCTGTTTGGGAGCCAAGCTACGTAGCCAAGGCTGGGCTGGGCTCCACACTCTGTTCCACCTCTGGTGCAACCCATGTTTCCAGTGGGCCTTTCAGGTCACCCTGGGCTGGAAATCTTCTCCACTCAGTTGTTCTCCACTTCTGGTGCTCCAAAATTTGTTGAGAGTCCCATATTTTATGGGTTGTGGGGGGAGACCCTGTGTATGTGTGTCTTTCTACTCTGCCATCTTGGCTCCACCATGAATGTTTAGGTTGAAGATGAGGAGGCTCAGCAGGGGGGAATTGGAAAGGCACATGTTTGTCTTTCAGTATTTTGAAGGACTATTGTATTGAGGAAGGGTTAGATTTTTTTTCTGTTACACTCATGAATGCACAATCAGGAGCAATGAGTAAAAGTTGCAAAGAGGTCAATTTAAACTTGAAGTTAAGACAAACTTCCTAAAAGTTAGAGCAGTCCCAACCGGAAGTAAAAGTCTTTGTGAAGCCTTCAGATGGACACCAGGCAGCAAATTGTATGTTATTTTTAGTAGTAATTCTTTTCATGTATTGGTTGGACTACTTGACCTTTGAGTTTCCTTATGTTCTCAGACTCTTCGTTAGGGATATTCCATATTGTAAATCTTGATCTTGAAAAGTCAGAAAGACAAAGGTTCAATCCCTATTCCTAACATATGCTGTTTGTGTGACCCTAAGCAATTTACTGCATCCCTTGGTGAGTTAGATAATTCTCTAACACTGAAAGTTATAGAAAATGATAATTCCAAAAGTGAAGGTCATTCCTGGTTGCCCCTTATACCAACAAAACAACAGATACAGTTAAAAATAAGAGTAAGTCCAAAATAAATAATATAATTTACATAAACTTTGCCATTTTTATTATAAATTTTTTTAGTCCTTGATTTTTTATTATATCTTTTCCCTCTACATTTTATTCTACTAAAATGAAATTAGTAACAAGAATGCAAACTTTCCCATACTCTTACATGGAAGCAGCACACACTTGATTTAGGCAATCCCAGGCAACACAATCTCATCTATATTTATACCTATATTTAACATTGGCTCATTTACAATAATGCCTAATTTGAGGCAACAATTCAATATCCAAATGTTCTACTATGCTTTAATGAAAATACGGAATGATCATATTTCTTGCCTTTTCAAAGGGTAAGGGGGGTTGAGGAGAGATAAAGAGAATTAGGAAATGAAAAAAATATCTAAATTAAAAAAGAAAATATGGAAAAAGGCAATTTTAGTCCAAAGCCCATTATCTTCTCTTTTGAAGTCTTTTTTTTTTTAAAGAAAATGTGTACTTTTGGCATTCCATTTAGTGGGACTTGGAAAAAACGTGGAGAAACTCAATTTTTAAAAGGTCACAGTAATGAACCTCTTTGCCATGATTCTTCTTCCTGACTTGAAAACTCCCTCCTTGTCTTCTTTTTTATTCTCAACAGTCATCACAATTTAGCATCAGTGATGTTTTATAACCTTTGGGCTATCTTTCCCTTCTTCAAGGGTGTCCTTTAAATTTTCATCTTCCTTTTTGCATTCTTCTGTGAACCACATATACTTGTGTTGCAAGCAATCCTTTTTTATATTTATAAGTGATGTTCAAATGTTCATCCTTTTTATGCCTAAGAAATCAAGTACATACTTTATTAGAGGTAGGCAAATGGCACATTGGAGACAGTGCAAGCATGCTAGGAATGCAGTCAAGTAGACCTCAGTGATCCTGAGCAAGTCCCTTTGCCAATTTCTTCATCTATAGAATGAAAATAGTAACAATGCCTACTTCTCTGGGTTTTTGTGAGGATCAGATGTGATAATATTTATAAAGTGCTTCACACAACCCATGGAAAATAGTAGATAGTTGATATGTATCTGTTTCCTTCTTTATCAATCAAAAATTATTTATTTATTACCTATTTTCTTATGTTCATTGATGACATATATATCGCATTCTAATTTTACACAAAAACTCACATGAATAAAAATATCACTACAGTGCTGGGATGATCTGTTAAAAATTAGTAACATATTATATTTGCCCCTGTAGCCTTGGCTTCTGAGAATGATTTCCTGGTATCCCTTATATTCAGTAATGGTTTCAGTATTGTTTTTCTAGTGTTAACACAGGAAGTCTGGTAAATGGTTTAGAAGTCTAAGTTAGAAATTACATAAAACTATTTGATCTGATTCTGAATCACCAAGGGTAGAAGTTATCTGAGCTTGACTTTGTTGGCAAGGCATGTCAATGCAGTAAAATCCTGTTTTGTGCTTTGATTTTGAGCCTTACCTGATGATAGAAATGCTGAGTTGGTTTAAGTGGTTCTGGGCAGATAAAGACAGGGATTTGCAATGTTAGAAGTGTCTTCCTAGGTAAAAAAGGCAAAGATCTCCTGACATGCTCAATTCTCACAGTCAGGGTCCCCTAACAAGACCTGGAATCCCATCAAAGGCTCCACCTAACCAGACTTTCATGCACTTAGCCTGGCTTCTCCATTTGATGATTGTATTCTGTTGGGACTCACCAGTCAAACAATGTGTCCATTATGCTCATGAAAGAAAAAAGATAATTATCTCAACTCCCAGGTACTAACAGTAAGTTTCCTTGTGCCCTATTAGGTGTGGTAAAGATGGTTGAAGTTCTTGTCAAAAAAAAAAAAAAAAGAAGGTTTTAACTGACATATTGTCTAGCTGTGGCCTGACAGAGCTTCCATGGGCAGTATACAAAATCAAACTCATTTTGAAATTTTTTTCCATTATTATTTCCTTTTCTTGCAATTTACAGAATAATGATATTCTTATCTATTTAACAAATGTCAACCTATTTTTACATGTATAGCTAAAAGTAAATTACTTGGGGTAAGAAATAAAAGTACCTAAAACCTTTTATCTTTTCAACAAAACCTAAAGCATTTTGGAAAGGAATTGTCTTTTTGAGGGTGTGTGTGTGTGTGTGTGTGTGTGTGTGTGTGTGTGTGCATGTGTGTGTGCATGTATATACATGGGTGTCTCTGAATGTAAAGGGTCAAACTCAGTTCTTGGGCCTTGTTAGCTTACTCACTTAATGAGAACTACTTCACTCAAAGGAAGAACCTCAAAAGACCTTAACCTCAAAGGGTCAGGGTCTCCCATTGCATCCTGGGTCATCTTCAGGTGTCCTGATGAATATCTGACCACTAGACCTAGATGATTCTGGAGGAGAAAGTGAGGCTGATGACCTTGCACAGCCCTCCTTCACTCAAATCAAAGTCAACCGCAATTCATGTCATCATTCTCTGATGTTATGGTCCTATTTGAAAAAGGACAAACATAACCTGTGGGGAGTCTGAGCTGCCTGAGTGGGGACCCATCCACTTGGGTAAGCCAACTACTCATCCTCTCCCTCTCCCTCTCCTCCTCTCCAAAGGAAGGTAAATTTTGATGACTGGAAGCTTCCCAGTTAACTTGTGGTTTACTGGCTAGAATGCAATCAACCATTCAAAGAATAATTCGTTTTAATATTATACAAACTATTTGTCAAAGTAGGGGAAGAAGAGATCCTTTTCCTTTTATGATACAAATATGATCTTGATACCTATACCAGAGACAGCCAAAATAGCAAAAGAAAATTATAGACAAATTCTCCCTAAAAAAATTTGATACATAAATTAAATGAAATATTAGTCAAACATATAACAAAGTGCAAACTCTTTGACCAGGTTGAATTTATAACAGAAATTATTAAGAAAGCTATAAATATCATTAACCACATTATTAATAAGAATAAAAATATCGTGATCATATAAAATTACACACCTGTTTCTGTCAAAAGCACTAGAAAATATTGGAATAAATGGACTTTTTTTTATCATACTATGACCATCCCTCCAATTTGCACTAGACTTTTCCAGTTTTTTCTTCTCTTTAAAGCAGAGGAGGTTGAATTTCCTGTGTCAATTCTATGGTTTTCCAATGAAACATTGCCAAACTTCTTCTTACAAAGAAAAGAGTGAAATCTCTGAGAATTCCTAGTAAAAAAGTGGTTGCACAGGATGGGTGTCATGGATAAGTTGTAATCTACAGAGCTGAAGGGAAAACCCACATCAATAGGATCATGCACCTAAGGAGGTTATCATAATGTCAAATCATCACATCACACACACACACACACAAATCACACACACAAACATCACAATAATAAAGATGACTGTGTCTTAACAAGCTTGATGTAACTATTTAGTAGTATGGATGTCATTTTACAGAAGGGCAAGTTCTTAGAGTTAGAAGGGACCTCCAAGGGCATCTAATTCCACCACTCTCTAGTAGAAAATTCTTTCTACAGAACCCTGATGAAGGGGTCATTCAACTTCCATTTGAAGAACTCAAGTGAGGAGAAACCTCTTACTTCCTGAGGTGGTTTATCCTACTTTTGGTTTCATGAATACACTGAGTACATGATTTCATCATTGTTGGAGAAATCAGTTATGGAATATCACTCCTCAGGCTTATAAGTTTAGAGAAGTGTTTGTGGTAAGTGAATTGCCCAGTGTGACACAGCTAATAAGTATTAGGTGGGATTTCAACCCAAGTTTTCTTCATTTCAAGCCCACCTCTCTAGGTATACTTCAACACTGCCTCTACTTTTGACTTTTGGATAGTTCTAACTGAGGATATTTTCCTTCACATCTAACTTCTATCTAACTTCTGTTCATTATTCTGTATTCTGTCTTCTGACACCAAGAAGAGTAAATTGGTGTAAACTGGTTAGAATTTTGGTTTAAAAATGTGAAAAAGACCAATACCTCTTACCATATACAACCATAAACTATAAATGGATCAATTGTAGCTAGATTGTATGTATATATACATATATATATGTATGTATATATACATACACACATATACATGTATACATGAGATCATATTCCAGGAACTATCATTGTAGATATATAGATGATGGATAAGGATTTGATTTGTAGCTTTCATATGACAGACCTTCAAGTAGCTTAAGACAGATATCATATCTTTACCCTTTACCCTTCCTACAAGTCTTCTCTTCTTTAGGCCAAAAATATTCCCACTTTCTTCAACTAAACCTTTTATGAAGGAATGTGCTGAAGCCAAGTGAAGCCAAGTGAAGCCAACTGAAGCCAATTATCAAGGACTAAGTGTTTAATTTTCAGTGTTAACATTTGTACTTTGAAAATCGGTAAATGCTACCATTAAAGATTTGATTTATTATTTTTGATTATGTAGTCTTAAGAAAGCAATAAAAAGCTAGTAATTCAGATTTAACTTAAAAGTATTTCATGTATACATTTAGGGGGAGGAGGGAAAAATAGAGCCAGTTGTTAACCATTTACATGCTTCTAAGGCATGATCTGGAGACCCTTCAGTAATTTGGTTGCCCTCATCTATGTTATCTTTCCAGCTTTTTTTGCTGTTTTCTACAATCCAGTACTTAAAACTAAATATAACATGTCTGACCAATGGATGTCATTTTGGACAGGTTTTCATATCCCTTTTATGAGATTACATTAGCTTTTTGTTGACTTTGTTGCACTTGAGTCACAATGAGCATGCAATCTACTAAAACGTTTAAATCTTTCATCATGAAAGCAAAATCTGATAGTCACATGTACACATATCTTACACTTGTGAAATGAATTTTTTGAACTTCACTATAGGAATTTACATTTATCAGTGAAAATTCTTTTATTTTTAGATTCAGCACAACTTTACAGACATTCGAGTTTTTGGCTGAGATTTTTGTAGACCCTCTACCACTCAATATATTAATCATCTCTCCCATATTTGTATCTTTTGAAGCATTAATAAGTGTGCCATCTTTACCTTTATCCATGCTACTAATATAAATAATAAACAACAAAGGATTAATCCTAGATCTCTGTGTACTCCACTAGAAACTTATTCAAGTTTGTAAGGACTGATTTACTAGCAATTTTGAGTTCTTCAGCTGTAAAGTGAGCTGAAGAAGGAAATAGCAAGTCATTGCAATATCTCAGCAAAAAAAACCCCAAATGGGATCATGAAGACTTGAACATGAGTGAAAACAATTGCATACTACATACACTTTCACACACCATCATCTAGTCAGTTATGAATAGATCTAACTGTCCTGTCTTTTAGCACATTTGTCTCTACATTATTCCCAAGGGTGGTATGAGAGAATTTTTAAATCCTTTCCTATTTTAGCAACTACCTTTAAAGCAAATAGAAAATATAATTGACTCATCAAGTATTATTAAATTATTTGTTAACTATAAACCAAAGTTCAACTTAGCTTCACAGAATAAAGCAGCCATACTTTCCAAATATTGTGCATAGTGTTAAGATAGAATATTGTTAGGACTTGATAAATATTGCTTATGACTGACATTCCTGAAGACTCCAAAAGTAGCATGTGTCTTTGGAAGTTACAAATCAAACATATGTAAAAGTAAAAGACAATCTAAGCCCCCTAGAGCTATATTCTAACCATGTCTGCTGCCACCAAATTTCAGTGATATCTATGAGTTCAAATTTGCCTCTTTCATTGGAGTCACCAAATGAATGTAACTTTTTATAAAGAGATAGTGCCTTTATTTAATGACATGAGACAATAGATTTTTATTGATGACTCCTTTCTCGGATATTGCTTCTTGTATATTTCTGGCCAAATATATGATTAGTCTTTGTTCTAGGCTGTAGCTATCCTCTCTGATAGTTTAGCAAATATGAATAGGTAATTTTGTCCATACTCATTCCCTTTCACTTTAAAACCCTTTTGATTAGATTTTCAAAATAGCAAACAAGTTTTTGACAAGGGGTAGAATATACCAAGCAATTCCATAATTTTAAGTCATCATCTAGAGATCCAAATTCTATTTTCAGACACCATTTCTTTAACCCAATATTCACTTTCTATTTTACTTTTGCTTTCCTCTTCTGAAGCCACTGCATTCAATCAGCAGCAGTGATAAAGATCCCAACTAGATCTCAAATACCTTAATTCCCTCACCCTGGTATCTGTAGTCCCAAAATTGCTTCAGGAAAGTGAGTAGTGGTAATCAAGTTTGGAAGGCTCTCTGTCATATACCAGATGAGAACACAGCAGTCATTTCTAGTGTTTATGCCAAATTGATAAATAAATACCATACTTACCTCAGAAAAAAATAACACCCAATTCCCCACTACATATCTCTTCTTTCCCTGACACTTACTGAATCTTCTCTCTCCCACTGATGCACATTACCATTCCTTGGAAGATAAGCAGTTTCTTCCTCCTCAAAAGAGCCAGCTTTCCTTTGAATGGGAAAAACAACCTTATTGTCACTTACTCAGTTATTTCCCCCTTAACTTGACTCTTTTATCTCTGTTCCCTTCTCTCTGCATTACATCAAAGATCTTCCCTGTTTCCTCTGAAACTGTTCATTTCGCCATTTCTTATGTCAAATAATATTCCATTGTTTCCACAAACCACAATTTGTTTAGCTGCTCTTGAATAATAATACTCCATTAGTCATTGATTTTTGGCTAACACTAAAAGACCTGTTACAAATAATTTTTGTACATGTCGTTCCTTTTATTCTCTTTCTTTGATTTGTTTGGAGTATAACTGGGTACAGGGGTAGTAAAACGTAAAAGAATATGTACAGTTTAGTAAACTTTGGAAGTAATTTCTCAACTTTTTTACATTCCATACTAGGAAAAGGACCAGTCAGATCTTTAATGGATAATGAGTACAAAGAATGTGGAAGCTGCCAGTCTTCTTTGGGACTTACAGAGAAGGGGAATGTTTCTCCAAGCCTGAAGAGTTTCTAATCCTATATCAGTCAGAATGAATCTTCAGAAATGATTTGAAGATGAACTATTCATCTTTCAAGGTTATCAGTCAATAAAATCTTTTTTCATGACCCTCCTTAAAGGTCTTTGTATGCCACGCGGCATGTTGTTTTTTTGTTGTTGGGTTCATCCTTCACTTCCGAATCATGACATCAGAGAAATGATGTCATGATTTGTATTTGATTTTGTTTTGAGTGAGGGAGGGCTGTGCAGGTCACCAGCCTCCCTAGGACATATTTAAATGAGTTTGTCTTTTAGGAAGGAATGAAGAAAACAAGCATTTATAAAGTACCTGTGATGTGCCAAACACTGTGCTAAGCATTTTCTAAATATTATCTTCACAACAGCTAGGGGGGCTATTACTATGCCCATTTCATAGTTAAAGAAATTGGAGCAGATAGAGGTTAAAGTCACATAGAAGGAAAGTGTTTGAGCCTTGATTCGAACTCCCATCTTTCTTTCTCCAGGTCTAAAACTCTATCCACTGAGCCACCAAACTGTTTTTGGGGGGACAACTTGGCCTTGGCATTTAAGTCCCTCCTCAAGTTTTCTCAGGTAGCTGTCATCTGCAGGTGTCAGATAAAGCTTATAAGAGAAGTTTATACAGCCTTACCTGCCAAGTTCAAGTACAACCTGAGAATAACCTTGGAAGAAGCATTAATTTACAGAGTTGTAGAATGGGAGGTAAAGTCTAGACAGGCTTCTTGGAAAAGTTACAAAGAAAAAAAACCCTACTGAACTTTTGCATAAAAATAAGATTATAAGTGGCAACACTGTAAAACAACAACAGAATCCCTTATTAATTCTTTTTTTTTAATTGAATGATCTAGTCGGCCAATTATGAGAGGGATCGTTTGTTGTTCAGTCTTGTCTGACTCATCTTAAGTCTACATGGGATTCTGTAGGCAAAGACAGTGGAGTAGTTTGAAAAGCAGCTCATTTTATAGATCAGAGAACTGAGGCAAACAGCTAAATGATTTGCCCAAGGTCACACAGCTAGCAAGTATCAGAGGCCAGATTCAAACTCAAGAAAGTGATTCTTTCTAACTCCAGGTCTGGCATTCTCTCCACTGCCCCACCTAGCTTCCCCTCCCTTATTAATCCTTAACATGAAAATAAAAAGAACTCTGAATAAAAAGGTTTCTTTTATTTGGGAAAAGAGTCTTAGAATTGTGAGTTATAATATGTTTATATACTTATTCCTTGTGCTTGGTCCTGCACACAAAATGCCACAAAGTCACTTATTCTTTCCCATCTCACCCTCATCTAAAAGTTAGTCACTTTATACATTCTACCCAAGTACAAGGCCTATCTGTGAAAATAGCCACCATTTGGCAACTCATCTTAAAAAGTTTAATGTGTGTTTGACATTTTAATATTGCAATTCACAATAAATAGATGCAGTAGTATAACACATATACCTATACGTATATCCATGTTTTCAAGAGAGAAATTAATGTATTTTAATTCATTTCTTTCTTTAAGTCTAGGAGTATATTCCTATATAACATAACTGAAGAGCTAACTAGTCTTGGAGTAATAAGACCAGTGGGAGGAATTTCGAACATTTGTGACAGTGGCGGGGAGGGGTCAAGAGTCAAGAGAGATATCTTCTTGTTTCTCATCTGGTTGGGCTCATTTTATACTTTGGCTTCACTACACTGCTTCTCTGGGTGCCTTTTTTGAAGAAAATCCTCAGAACTGAAGGAGGCAGGTAGGTGATGCAGTCATGATGTGTTAGGTCAGAAATCAGGAAGACTCATTTTCCTGAGTTCAAATCTGGCCCCAGATCCTAGCTGTGTGACTCAGGACAAGTCACTTAACCTTTTTTGCCTCAATTCTTCATCTGCAAAATGAATTGGAGAAGGACATGGCAAAGCATTACAGCATCGTTGCCAATAAAACCCCAGATGGGGTTACAGAGAGTCGGACGTGACAGAACGATACAAAATGGTTCTGAATCATCAAAACTCCAAGTCAAACAATAATTGATTCTGTGATCTTAAGAATAAATGGGTTAAGAGCAGCATCTGGTGTTCTGCTATGCCAACAGAAATATGCTGATCTTACAGATGTATTTTTAACTAATTTCTCTGGTCTCTGCAATGGAGAATAAAAGAACAACTTATAGAAGAATTTTTCTCAATTGTCCAACAATTTATTCTTGCAATAAAAGAAAGATTTAACTGCAGGGCTATTTTTTTCTATGTTCCTACTACCCCACCCCAAAACTTATACAAACACACAAAAACACATTCCAGTTCAAGCCTCTGGGACTTTCATTTTCCTCCTCTGTAATATACTTAAGCATTCTTGGATATTATAGTTATTTCTCTATGGATTTTGCTCCCCGCCATTTCTGAATTGTGTATCTTCCCCAACTTCTCAGTCAGTAGGTAGATAATCTTTTGTTTTCCTGGATACAATGATAAACCATTTCCAGTTTTAAATTAGGAAGTAAATAGGTCAATATGTGAATATTCTAAGAGGTAACTGTCTCAATAAATTGTCACTAATTCTGTTATTGGAGCTAAATGAGCAACAACATTGTAGAATTTTTTTCTTTTCTCCCAATAACAATGAACTTTCATCCAGTTTTAAGACTGTTGTTAACATTTTGGTTGCCAAAAAGGCCAATGTCTTCCACTGCATCCTTGGCCATCTCCAGTCCTCTTGACCTATGCCTTGCCATTGGACTCTAATAACTGGAGGAGAAAGTAAAGCCGATGACTCTCCTCAGTTCTGTCTCACTTAAATTCAATTCACCTGAAAGTCAAGACATCATCCTCATGATATCAGTGGTCCTCTTTGAGAACAAAGGACACACAACAACAATAACAATTCTTGGCAGCTTCAATCAAGTGGTACCCAACACACATTCAACTCCTAGATACAACTTCAGCAGAAACCAGACCTCCAACATCCAAAGCACAAAGTAAAAGGGAAAGGCTGACACACTGGAGCAAGGAACTTACTTCAGCCTCATTTTCTCCATATGGTAGCATTCATCACTTCTATGAAGACATCTGGTACCTCCATGAGGGCATGTTATTTGCTTTTTACTTAAGGCAAGTCACAGCAGGGGAAGAAAACCCATTTGAGCACAGTCTGGGTGTACATAAAGGTTTTCTTCTTGCTGTCTGCTCTGGAGTCAGCCAGTAAACCATACCTGGGTCCCTCACCCACAGATGGTTGAGAACTGAAAGAGAATTAAGGCTCAGATCAGAGGCATCTATGAGCCCCAGACAGCACAATACCAGGTACAGGTATAGCACCTCAAAAGTGAGAACAAGGCCATATCTGGGTCCAAGCTGAGTACAGTCACTGCTGCATGGTACAGCCCATCACAGTCTTTGTTGAGGGTCATCACTCCAACTATCAATGACATCTTACTAGTGAAATCCAATGATCATTTCTTGATCCTTATTTTCAAACTCTCTGCAGCCTTTGACACTGTTGATCACTGTCACTTTCATTACACTCTTTTCTTTCTATGTATTAGGAACACCACTCTCTCCTGGTTTTTCTATCTGCTTGTTCCTTAGTCTCTTTGCTGGATCCTCATCTAGGTCATGCCCTTTAAATATGGGTATCCCTCAGGATTCTGTGCTGAATCTTCTTCACTTCTCCCTCCATACTATTTTTCTTGGTGACCTCATGGACTCTCATGGATTAAATAAGCATCTCTATAGTGATGATACCAAAGTGTAAGTATCCTACCCCAACCTCTGTACTGATCTCCAATATCACATTTCCAATTGCTTCTCAGATATCTTAAACTGGATGTCTGAACCCAACATGTCCAAAACTAAACTCCTTTTCTTCTTCCTGTCATCCCTCTCCCTAACTATGTGACCAACCTATTTTTTCTTACTACTTACACTTGCTCTTCTCAAAGTCCCTTGCTGGTTTTAGGTTGAAACTTATTTACATCTACTGTGTACTTTTCCATTGTTTTTTTTTCCATGATATCTGTTTTTTCTTTGGAAACTCTTGTATTCCATATCCCACTGCCATATAGTATTATCTGTGTGCATTTGATATAGATAATGATAACTAGAATTTTATCTACATATTTGTGTGTATGAATATACCTCCATGACCTCAGTTAATATGTATCTTCTAGAATTTCCTTAGTAAATATTTGTTCTTGATAGCACATGCTTATAAGTGGACTAGAAAGAGCATCATCCATATAAAGATCTGGATGTACCTGAAAGTCTCAAGTATATGGTATATGAGACACTGGTAGCTACTTGAAGGAATACAAATAAGACAGATTTCATGAATATTTAAATGCTGCTATACAAAAGATAAAATTTTTTCTTTAAATAGTCAAATCATTTTGATGATTACATTTTAATTGAATGGAATTGGAAAAATAACTATATTTTAGCACCTTCCATGGCACCACACATCAATATTTCAAAAGACCCACCATTTTGTTGAATGTTCTCTCTACCAGTGTATGTTACACTCTAAGCATTTGTATTTATTCAAGAGTTGTGGCCCAACATTAACTTCACCAGGCAGGTTCTTGGATGACAGTTACACTGCCTGTCACCTACTCTGTCCTTGAAGCCCTCCCCGCTTGGTACATACTGCCCAAGACTGGTTTATGCTGGCACAGCCTTTGAGATCCCATAAAGGGGAAGGCAGAAAATAAACATTTATAAAGTATCTACTGTGTGCCAGGCACTGTGCTAAGTACTTTTACAAATATTACCACATTTGATCAGCCTGAGCTTAAGACTTTAGTAGAGGAAATAATTTTAATAATAATATTTTCAATGTTTTCTGTATTGACTGCTGTCCCAGAATGCTACTAATGGCAATGATTATTCTCTGTGCAGTATAAAGACCTAGTCTGAGCAATAGCATTTTCCACATCATACACAGGAAATTTGTTTGATAATTTGTGATTTTAGTTCTTGTTAATTGGAAATGTGGATGTTTGCATCTCTCTTTTACTATATATATGCCATACTATATACTATATAATACATGAATATTTCTATGAACTTGAAGTATGAAACATCATCAACTTGAGAAATTATGCAAAAAAGAACATTTAAAGTAGTTAGGCAAACTGATAATGTCAATCTCCTTTTCAAATATATAATTAAACCCCTAAAACAATTCCTCCCTCATATTCTCATTTTCATGTACATTTAACTAAAAGTATATTTTTCACTTATTCTCATATGAAACATTTTTAAAATCAGTTGCTATTCAATAAAACTTTTGATCCATTTTCCATTTAAAAAATAAGAAATTAACTTTTTTCATAAACTTAAACACAAAGCTTTAAATCTGATACAAAATATAGAACATAACAATTCTCAAGCAAATGCTAAAGTTGGCAAAACATGCTCCTCTCCAAATGATGAAATAATGATGATGCCCTTTAGTAAGTTAAGCGTTGAGTTCCCAAAACTCTGAATCTGTTACTATATTTCACTTAGAAATGGAATCTTATTTTTATTTTCTGCAAATAACTCAGGACAGGTTTAAGAAGCAGAGACAAACTGCATTACAGATTTTAAATTTGGAATGATGAGCAAATCGATATTTCAAAGTATAGCAGGAACACATCCTATAAAATGAACCAAAATCAGATATTAAATTGGCCAGCTTCCAACGAAGAGAATGCACAACTACTGAGAAAGTTTAGCAAAGTGAATTATTCAATGGTTTATTTTAAAAAACCCAGCAATCTTAAAATATAGCAATATATTAGGTCACCAAATTTGAAAACTGGTGAGAGATAATCATTTTTATAATTTAATTATTTTTATAAAAACATATAAGTAGCCTGATTGAGGTAGGTACATAGTGTGTTATACTTGTAGCCAACAAGATTTGGTTTCAAATGATTCCTCTGACAAGTACTAGTTTTGTGATTTTTCAGCAAGACACTTTGAACCTTTGTGCACCTCAAGCAACACCCTAAAAATTGTATCCTGTCACATGTATTTTCTATTCTTTATTGGTAGGAGTTCCTCATGCTGAAGAAATCACAGAATGTCAAATTTTCTATTCACCTCTGCTCTTTTTTTTTATCAGGAATGCTTGAAAATTGCCCATTTCATTAAATGTCCATTTCTCCCATAAAGCATTATACCCAATTTTACTGCATGAATTATTTTTGGTTGTAAAAACCAAGGCAAAAGTTCCTTTGCCTTCCAGAAGATCATATTCCTGGACTTCTACTCTTTTAATGTAAAACCTGCTAAATCTTAAATGATCCTGAATGTGGCTCTGTGATATTTGAATTGGTTCTTTATGGTTGTTAGCAATATTTTCTCCTTAATCTGAGAGCTTGTAGCGACAATGAGATATTCACAGAACCTACAGCAGCTATGAATATCCCAGTGCAATTCTGAATCATGAAGTACAATAGACTCTTCACATGGAAGACAGAACCAAAACATTTATTCAGACACCAAAAAGCCAAATCCATCATAATCTATACACAATAACAATGCTGAGGACAACACCATCCCCAAGTCTTCCCTCTGCTAGGCTTCCCACCAACCAGCTCCATTAAACAAACCACAAGCAGGGTCCCTTAAGCAAAGTCACAAATAAGTCCTTTCTCTCATGTTAGCCAGCTGCCTGCTTGCCTACATCCTTCCTAGCTCTGACTAGACTCTTTCCAATTTCTTCAGAACTCTGCTCTAGCTCTGCCTCTTCCTATTCCACCCTTCCTGTTCCACCTGTTCAGTAAACTCCTCCCACCACAAGCTCCATGTGACTCAAGACTCATGTGACTTAGACACATGAATCTATTAATGAATGGGAAAGATCTTCCCATTTAAATTACCATTACGAGCTCTGGAATTTGTCTATTAATATTTCTGGGAGTTTTCATTTTAGGATTCTTTAAAGTGAAGATTGGCGGATTTTTTCAAGCTCTGTTTTATTCTCTGAATCTACAATATTGTGGCAGTTCTTCACAATTTCTTGAAGTCTGATGTCCAGATTCTTTTTAAAAACCATTACTTTAATGTAGTCCAGCAATTTTTTAATGCTTCCTCTGGGATCTATTTTCAAAGTCAGTAGTTTTTCCAATGAAATATTTAACACATTCTTCTGTTTCTTCATTCCTTTTACTTTGATTTATTGTTCCTCGATGTCTCATGAAGGCATTTGTTTCCACTTTTCTGTTTGTAATTGACTCAGCACAATTCACATGATACTAGAAAATAATCTAATTGAACATGCCTCCCTATCTCACAGATCATTCTATTGAAAATTGTGTCCACAATTGTATATATTAGTGGGTCAGTTCTGTCCATGGTGACAGTTTTCATAATGTTCTGAATAATTTTTAAACTATTATGAGGTATTTTGTTTGAGGACAGTTTTCAAGGTTGATCTTATTCTACAAATTAACCTTCTTTTAGAAACAATGAGATTTTAGGTTCTCTTTCTGTGTCTTTGTTCTGATATAGAAATTCATCTGATAAAGTATTGTTCTGTCTTCTCATATTCTTAGCAATGAACTCCTTGATGTATGTGTAAACCAGCCATTTAAATATTTAATTACAGGTGATGATTCAAGGCTGTATAATAGTAAAAATAATAACATAAATGCAATTAAAACAGGTTTTGTATAACTCATACCTTTGACAAAGAAAAGCAAAAATGCAAATTATTCATGTTAGATATAGTGGACAGGCATACCACTACACTATTGGAGAAGCTGTCAATTGACCAAATTATTTTGGTAATCAGATTTGAATTGATTGAGAGGAATAACTAGACACTCTCTTTGAGCAAGGGATAACACTATTGAGAGTACACCCCAAGGAAGCCAAAGACCTTAATAGTCAGTTGGTTGCTGTCCTTTGCTCTTGAACAGGAACAAAATTGCATCCCTATATTGTGGCCTACTTTCCTGATAAGATCAATAAAAGATTGAAGGCCAGACACAAATAATCCATATGAATATTTGGAGCAAAATTTTCTCTAAATTTCCACATCACACATTCTTTTGAACTAATGGAATTCCACTTTGCTCATAGAGCATAGCACATTGTTTGACAGATGAACTATTCTGCTGTTAGACCCTGTGGAGTTCTCATTTTTTATTTAGCAGCTTTGAAATTTTCCTATCAATTTTTTATCAAATCAGTCTTGATGTTTAAGGGTATTCTGGCCTGTGGTATTGTATAGTAAATCTCTGAAAGCTGCCCACTGTTTTTCTGCTCCACTGCTGCCAATCATGTGTTGGCTCAATTTTCTCTCCAAGTTATCAATGAACTGTTCATACTGGAAGAAGCACTCTAATTGGTTGACCTTAAATCTGGTATCATCTTGCCTTGCTTTGGTTGAATGAGAATATTTAACTTAGAGAATATAAGTCTATGATGAGTCTAACACTCTATACTATGCATTACCTTCATGACCCTCATATCCTATATGTCTCTTCTCTTTACAGTGACATGGCCTATTTAATGCCAATGATTGCTGAGAAGGTGCATTCACAAAGTTTCACGGCATGTTGGTAAACTGATAGTCTATGTCTATTCTGGTGTTAATGGCACCCAGAATTACAATTTTGTCTACTTTCAGCACATTGACGATGAGGGTTTTCAGGTCTTCATAAATTTTTTCTTTGATATTATCAGGGTTCATCATGGTGGCAGCATATGCACTAATGATAGTGGTATGTGGTTTTCCTGCAAGTGATAATCATGTTGTCACAGGCCTGAAGTTCACTTCTTTTGGTAGGCACACAAGTTTGTTGACTAGATTAATTTTGATTGGAAAACCTAACCAAGCTTCACATTGCTCCTCATCACTGCAGTCACTGCAGAAAAATGTGTATCTAGCTTCAACTTCAGTAAGCTGACCTTCATTTGCCAGCCTTATTTCCTCAAGGCTGCTACTTGGGTATGCTACCTACTGAGTTCTCTTGCAACAAGAACTATTCATCTTTCAGTTCTTTGGGATTTCACATGTTCCATAAGTGTGTATATATTCCATGTACTGATGTTTTTGAGTGAAAGTGCCTTCATAAAAGCTTTTGTACATTTGTGTGTGTATGAGTATGTGTGTGTGTGTGTGTGTGTGTGTGTGTGTGTTTTGACCACAGTGTGGGATCCTTGCCTGCCATGTTAAGCAGACCAAGGATGGGTGAAGCAGAAAATTTTTTGAGCACATTTTCTACCCTCTTCCTCATGCCTGGAGGTAAGCAATGTTGTTCTCAAGTAGGCTGCTCAGACACCCAGGGATCTGCTGAATCCCACAATTGCTTCAGTCCATTGAGGAAATGACCTTATGATCTGGGCCACTCGTGTAGCAGGGTTTTGACTAAAGCTCCCAATCTCTCTGTGCCTGCTGTTTTGTCACTAATTCATCACCACAGGTAAAAAATGGTATTAGGGATGTCTTTTGACTCATTTATAGATTGGATGTAAGGCCTAGCTATGTGAAGTCATTGGCCTGACTCTCTCTTCTAGAGTAATTAGAATCTGTCTAGTGGCAAGACAAAAGTTAACATGATTGATGATGGCTCAGGATGCAGGGGATGACTTGGGTGTCTTTAATGTCTCATCTAGCTCTAAATACTTCACAGGACCTGCTTCAGTTGCCTTCCTAGTCATTTGGAAAAATTGTTTTCATCCTGCTTTTATTTTGCTTTGCAAAGTCTTCACGTGTTGGGACAAAAACCCAACTCATTGACAGGTTTGAGGCCCCTTGGTTACCCTCAATTCTGGTTTATCCTATTTGCCAAATAAGTAACCAGAGTGTGGCCACTGAGCGTGCTCCAGTTTCTTAGAGTCACAGGTGAGAGTTGAGTGAATAAGGTAGACAGTAAAGGTGGAAAGCAGCCTTATAAAAGAGCTTGGCAGCTCTCACATCAGAGTTTCTAAGACCCCTATACCAAAGACCAAAATAAAAGCCTAATATTTGGCAAAGTGTTCAGAGCAGTATTCAAGAGTAGCAAAGCACTGGAAACAGTGACATTGATTGAAGAATGAGAACACAAATAGCATTTGAATGCAATAGCCTGCTACTTTATGAATACTATTTTTTGTTTTTCTATCATGTTATTTGATTGTATATTATGCCTTCTACTCCTCCCTAGAGAAATTCATCCCTTATAGCAAGAGAAGTAAAAAAAAAAAAAAAAAGAAAGGGAAAACAGTTCATCAAAACAAATTCAAACATCGGCTATGTTTCAAAATATATGAAGTGTTTCACAATCACACCCTGTCACTTTGGATAGGAAAGGAAATTTAATCAAATTTCTCTTCTTTAAGGCCAAGCTTGGTCATTATCATTGAATAGTTCATTTTTTTGTTGTTTGTTTCCACGTACACTGTCATAATCACTATGTGTATTGTTTCCCATCTGTTTCTATGCCTCTCTGAATTCATCACACTCATTTTTATTAGAGAACATGCAAGTCAAT
Organism: Potorous gilbertii; assembly: GCA_028658325.1. Lineage (NCBI taxonomy): Eukaryota > Metazoa > Chordata > Mammalia > Diprotodontia > Potoroidae > Potorous > Potorous gilbertii. The sequence continues at coordinate 20,079 of JAQQSK010000341.1, forward strand.
ATATTTGATTATATCCAAAATTTATTTAGCTATATTCCAACTGAATGGCCATCTACTTTGTTTCCAGTTTTTACTACCGTTTACATAAAGGACTATTATGAATATTGGTAGTTTTGAGACCTAAAAACAATCAATGACTTCCTTGGAAGGTCTCCCTTCCATAGCAATGAAATCTCTAGGTTAAAATAGATATTGTATTTTAATCACTTTGTTAGCGTAATTTCACATTGCTTTCCAGAATGGTTAACTATTTCACTGCTCCACCAACCATGTGTTAGCATAACTATTTGAAACTTTAATCAAATTTGTCAGTTTCTTATGTCTGATATGAAATTTCAAAGCTATTATGATACGCCTTTCTTTTTTATTAATGATTTAGATTAATCTTTAATAAGTTTGTTCAGAGTTCAGAGTTCTTTTGAGGACTCTTTTTTCATATTATTTAACTGATCCACTAACAAAGTATGAAAACAACTTTAGTCATCTTTAAGAACAGATTCCCTTAATTATAATCTTATCTAGCATATATGATATATATAATATGTTGTATAATACATTATGCCACATATAATATAATGTGCAACATATGTTATTTAATACATCATGTATTATCTTAAAATATGCACCTTCCTTCAAGGGATAATTGAAGTTGTCTTTCACATTTCACTCATTTTACTACTGATTGATTTATTGGGACTTTATTATTTGGGGCATTAAAATAAAGATTAATCTTGTATCATCTTTTGACAAGTTTTCCTTTTTACATATTTGAACTATATATAAACCCCAGATCTGGTGATTAAGATGTTTGCTTCTAGCTGATTGCAAGTTCACAAAGTGATGCTTTGTTATAATACTGCTTTATTACTGGGACTCTGATGACTCCAAAGAAGAGTGAACCTGATGACTTTGTATAGTCCTGCCTCACTTAAATCCAATTCACTTGTTAGCCAAAACACATCTCCTGAAGTCACTGGTCCTCTTCAAGAGCAAAGAACAAATAATAGGTTTATTACCTTTAAGTAACACAGAATAAAGAATTTTTGACTGTGAGTGTTTTGAAATCATATAATTAACATTTTAAGCTCTGATATTGTCATATCCCTGATATTGTTTTAGACATCTGAGTCATTCTGTACCCTCTAGCTTTTGGTCTGAATTCTTTTCCAGCTCCCTTGCTGAATTGCTTTTCTGCATTAGGAGCTCATAGACCTTAGCTGTTTATTTCAGAGTTGAATATGAATTGTTTTTGAGCATTCTTAGCTTTCTTTTTGGGTCATGTGCCCCTATTTCTATTTTCATTAAGTAGTTTCCTTTTCATTGATTGCATCATTTAACTATAGCTGATAAAAATTGTGAATGTAATAGAAACCAAATTAGATTGGGAGCCAAGAAACCTCAATTCTAGTTTCAGTTCTGTCACTAACTGGTTGGATGTCATGAGGAAAGTGACTTCATTTCTTTGAGTCTCACTGTTCTCTGTAAAATTAAGGGTAAGGATGAACTCTGTCTAGGGATGCTAGGACCTCAGAGAATACTTTGCTATCATTTTTAAGGGCAATGCCCGTTAATATACACAATCATTTCTAGATAGATTCCAAGATAAAGATTGTCTGTGATACCATGAATGTAATACATCCATCTCTTGAACAGCATATTTTAAATTTAACATGATGGTACAAATAATGCTCTCTATTTTTAAATATCTGATTGATATCCTTTTTTATTGTAACAATTCTGCTACCTAACTACTTAGTCCAAACCTCTCCAACCCCAAAATAAAAGATTTGCTTTGTAATGAGTTCACATAGTAGTGCTATCTGAAAATGTGGCTCATTCTATACCTCTAATTCATCATTTCTCTGCTAAGAACTGGGGATGAGTCACTACCAATCTTCTGAATCTGTAATCAGCCATTACATTAATTAGAATTCTTTTAAGTCTTTCAAAGTTGTTTTCCTTTTTGTAGTCATTATATAAACTGTTCTCTTACTTCTGCTCACCTCGCTCTGCATCAGTTCTAAAAGTCTTCACAGGTCCCTTTAAATTCCCTCCTTATAGCTTAAAGTGTGGTAATAATATGCCGTTACTTTCATATCCCGTACTTGCTCAGTCCTGCCCCAATTAATGGGTGCTTATTTATCCCAATAATTTAATGTAACAACTGATTGGTTTAAGATTGAAAAACGAGGCTGACAAGTCTGTATGTTGTCAGCTTATTTATTTAACTTATGTGCAGAGTATATCATGAGAAATGCCAAGCTGAACAAATCAAAAACCAGATATAAGGTTGCCAGAAGAAATATGAACCATCTCAAATATCTAGACATACCACTCTGATGGCAGGAAGTGAAGAATTAAGAAACCTCTTGATTAGGGTGAAAGAAGAGAGTGGAAAAGATGTTTTGAATTTTAATTTAAAAAACCCCAAGATCTTGATAAATAGTTCCACTGCTTCGTGGCCAATAGAGGGAGAAGAAATGGAAGCAGCATCAGATTTTATATTCTTGGGCTCAAAGATCAATGCTGGTGGCAACTGCAGT
>JAQQSK010000342.1:0-22501 GCA_028658325.1 Potorous gilbertii
AAGATGATGTCTAGGCTCTTTTTTTGATCATGGCTTTCAGGTAGTCCCATAATTTTTAAATTGTCTCTCCTGCATCTATTTTCCAGGTCAGTTATTTTTCCAATGAGATGTTTCATATTATCTTCCATTTTTTTCATTCTTTTGGTTTTGTTTTGTGATTACTTGGTTTCTCAGAAAGTCATTAGCCTCCATCTGTTCCATTCTAATTTTTAAAGAACTATTTTCTTCAGTGAGCTTTTGAACCTCCTTTTCCATTTGGCCCTTCTGCTTTTTAAAGCATTGTTCTCCTCATTGGCTTTTTGAACCTCTTTTGTCAATTGAGTTAGCCTACTTTTCAAGGTGTTATTTTCTTCAGCATTTTTTTGAGTCTCCTTTAGCAAGGTGTTGATCTGCTTTTCATGCTTTTCTTGTATCTCCGTCATTTCTCTTCCCAGTTTTTCCTCCACCTCTCTAACTTGATTTTCAAAATCCTTTTTGAGCTCTTCCATGACCTGAGTCCTTTGAATATTTATTTTGGATGTTTGAGATACAGAAGCCTTGACTTCTATGTCTTTCCCTGATGTTAAGCATTGTTCCTCCTCTTCTGAAAGGATGGGAGGAGATATCTGTTCACCAAGAAATAACCTTCTATGGTCTTATCTTTTCCCTCCCTTTTCTGGGCATTTTCCCAGCCAATTACTTGACTTCTGAGTGTCTTCTCCATACCCACCTCGCCTCCAGATCCACCCAGCCAGCTCTTGTGGTCTGATATTCAAATGCTGTTTCCCAGCCTTAGGGGTTCAGCGGGGCTATTATTCAGTGTGAGATTAAGTTCAGGTGCTCAGGTGGGAGCAGGGCTGCCACATGAAACTCACTTCCCTCAGGGGTTTACGTGGAGACCTTCAACAATGGATCTGAGCTTCTGCCTGCTTTGGGAGCCCCTGTCTGCTGCTGCCTCCATCGCTGCCTCCTGAGGGGGCCTGAGTCATGGGGACACCCCACTCCCCTCTTGGCAAGCCAAAAAGCCTCTCTCATTGACCTTTGTCACCTGTGGGTGGAAGGACCTGCATGGCCACTGGCGATTCTGCCCCTGAAGCCTGCTTGAATCTGGCCCCCTCGGTGCCACGTGGCCAAGGCAGGGCTGGCTCTACTCCGGGTCTGGTGTGCAACAAACCTTTAGTGTTAGTTTTTCAGGTCTCTCTGGAACAGAAATCTCCTCCACTCCGTTGTTCAGTGGCTTCTGCTGCTCCAGATTTTATTGGGAGTTCTTCTTTACAGGTTTTTTATGGGCTGTGGGTTAGGAGTTAGCATATGTATATCTTTCTACTCTGCCCTCTTGGCTGCTCCCCCTAATTCTGCTTTTTAAAGCCTTTTCTCCTCATTGGCTTTTTGGACCTCTTTTGCCAGCTGAGTTAGCCTATTTTTAAAGGTGTTATTTTCCTCAGCATTTTTTTGGGTCTTCTTTAGCAAGCTTCTGACTCACTTTTCAAGCTCTTCTATGACCTGAGTCCATTTTATATTCATTTTGGAGGTACTGGAGGCAGAAGCCTTGACTTCCTCTGAGAGTATACATTGTTCTTCCTCATCTGAAAGGATGGAAGGAGATACCTAATCACCAAGAAAGTAACCTTCTATGGTCTTATTTTTTTTTCCTTTTTTGGAGCATTTTCCTAGCCAGTTATTTGGCTTCTGAATCCTTTATCAAGAGGCGGTTCCTAGTGTTCCTCCTCCCCCCAGAACCATGAATGAGATTCAGATCAGCTGCTCAATTCCCCCAAAGGTTTTGGGTGGGGGCAAGGCCACCACTGAGGGCTGAGGTTCAGATCCCCTGCTTAATTCCTCCAGAGGCTTTAAGTTGAGCTGCTGGGACAACTGACCCAGGCTGCTGTTGTGGCCAGCATAGCTGCCAGCTGCCACTGCCAGGGCCAGTGCTGGGGGGACCCCGTTGCCCTCTTACCCAACTGGGAAAGCCCTCCCACACTGAAGTTTGAAGCTTTCTTTGGTGCTTGTTGGTTGAGGGATCTGAGACCCTCCCTGCTGGCAATTCTGCCCAAGAGGCCTGTTCTGGTCCTGTTCCTCCCCATGCCGCATGGCCAGGGCTGGATTTCTCTCCACTTAGTGTTCCGTGAGATAGACCTTTCCTGTCTGCCTTCCAGGTTACCTTTGGCTGGAAATCTCTTTCACTCTGTCGTTCTGTGACTTCTCCTGCTCTAGAATTTGTTGAGAGTCATTTTTGAAGGTATTTTGTGGGCTGTGGAGGAAGCACTAGAGTATATGCATCTTTCTACTCCACATCTTGGCTCTGCCCCCAACAAATATTTATTAGGAACTTTATATGTGCAAGGCACTGTGCTAAGTATCTAGGATACAAAGAAAAGGCAAAAAACAGTCCATGCCATCAAGGAGCTTGCATTTTAATGAGGAAGACAACATGTACTTGTTTATTTATCTTTGCATTTTCCCTTGACCTTAGGACCATACTAAGTATGTGGTAGGTACTCAATTAATATTTGTTAAAATACAATTTGAAGTTTCTTTTTCACAGTTCTTTTTTTACAATTGTCCCTAGCCTTATGTCTACTATAGTTTTTGTCATTGTGTACAGGTTTGAATATACCAACTGTTTTTCTTCCCTATAGACCATACCAAATTTAGAAAACAGTGTGATATGGAATGAGAAAGCTTGGATGGAGAGCCCTATACTAGAAATATACATGTCAGTGTATTAACCAATACACTATGTGTTCCAAACATTCACTTGTTACAGTTTGTGACATCATCTTAATCTAATTTGGGCTTACTTCATTCATAAATTTACCACTGTTAGCAGCCCAAAGAAACCATAATAATGCCATTTCCCTTTTCTTCACCTATTTTCCTTTTCCCATCAATTGCACTGCTTTTGTCCTTCTTTCCATCATGCCTTCTTTCTCCAGGAAACTCATCACTGGGGAAACTCATGCAAAATTGAACCTACTTGGTACTCACATCTCATCAGTATCCTCTTCCCCTCTGACTGGATCCTCTGACTGGAGGACAGGACCATAGCCTCCAGAGCTTCTTTTTAAGGAGGGGCTCAAATAATCTCCCCATTTCCCACCAACTACATTGGTTTGGGACTTCTTTAAACTTCCCCCTTCCCCAAATCTCCCAACCTTTCTTTTGTGTGTTGTTTTCCTCCTTTGAATTGTAAGCTCCTTGAAAACAAGAACCATGTTTGATCTTATTTATATCTGTAGCCCCAGTGCTTGGTACAGAGCCTGGCATATGGTAGGAGCTTAATAAACACTTATTCACTGACTTACTAAATTTCTAATTAATATAGGCCTTTTCTTTTTAGAAATGTTTTTTTATTCATTTCATTAAATGTTTCCCAATTGTATGTTTAAAAAACCCTAACATTCATTTTTTAAAAGTTTGAATTCCAAATTCTTTCTCCTTTTTTTGCCCCTCTTTCCTCCTTGAGAAGGCAAACAATTTGATATTGATTATCCATGCTATGAGGAACTTGCTTGCTCTAGAAAGAAAATACTCGTTGTAAAGCCAGGAAAGTTGTCCTTCTGTTTTATATTTATTTTACAGTCATTGTGAATGAGTGACTCCTTAATGGAACACATTTGCTCAGACAAATGCAAAGCTTTTTATTTCCTGTCCCTGAATCAAATTTCCTCCTTTGTTTCCCATTGGCTAGATGCAACTTCCTAGACCACCTCTCCTTTTTTCCTCTCCTTGATATGTTCCCCCTCAAACATTTTGTTAAGCATGTGCACAAGCTTCTAATCTTTTACTTAATCAGAAGCCTGGTTCTGCTACGTCAGAGCTCCAATTAGAACCAGTCACCTTTGACTTACATCCTGTTATCACTCTTGCAAAGCTGGAAATACTTTTTAATCCTGTGAAAACAGAATTTCTTCTTTTGTTTCTCACAGTGTGAAGTCATGCAAAATATATTTCCACATTAGCCATGTTGCAAAAGAAGACTCAGACGAAAAGAAGAACAATAAAGAAAGCAAAAAGTATGCTTAATCTGCATTGAGAGCTCATCATTTCTCTCTCTGAAAGTCGATTTTTCATCATGGGTCCTTTGGAATTGTCTTGATCAAAGTAGCCAAGTCTTTTACAGTTGATCATTTTTACAATATTAGTCACTGTGTACAGTGTTCTCCTGTTTCTGCTCCCTTCAGTTTGCATTAGCTTATATAAGTCTTTGCAAGTTTTTCTGAAACCATCCTGCTCATCATTCTTATAGCACAATAACATTCCATCATAATCATATACCACAACTTATTCAGTTATTTCCCTAACTGATTCCCCAATGCATTAGTATTCCAGTTTTTTCATATCTCCTCCAGCATTTGCCACTTTCCTGTTATATCATGTTAACCAGTCTAGTAGGTATGAGGTGGTACCCCAGAGTTGTTTTAATTTGCATTTCTCTTATCAGTTGTAATTAAAAATATTTTTTCATGTGACTAGTGATAGCTTTGATTTCTTCTTCTGAAGATTCTTCATATCCTTTGACCATTTATCAACTACAGAATGACAGTAGAGGCCTTTTAAAATGCAATACTTGTAACTCAAGGGAAGTTTTTTTCCCTTTCCCTATACTTTTCTATTTTTTCCTTTGTTTTCTTTGACAAGAGGATTGTAAATGTTATAGAAGTCAAACAAAATCTAGTCATGTGAACTCTGCCCCCCAGCAAACCATGGAGAAATATTCTTTTGACTTTCTCAGTTTAGCCTTCTAAAAGTCTCATTTTTGTCTTTCTCTCCACTGTTATTTTTCCTTCAAGCAACTATACAGCTTTCTCCCTCAGAGCAATAAGTGTAATCTCATTTTCATAATTCTACTCCTAATAACAGACAGCTTACTTTGAGCTTCAAATTTTGTTTCCTACATTAAACTTTTGGTGGGTCATCCCAATCTATGATGTCAGATAAAGCAGTAATATTCTCCAAATGTTCCTGTTCTTAGGTGATATTATGTTACATGCACTAATACCTAAAATAATACAAGATCTCCTCACAGTAATCCAAAAGAGGTTGAATTGAAAGTCGAGGAAAAATAAATGTTTCCTAAATAATAACATGTAACTGGATAGACAACCCATTAAAATTCATCTCTGCATATGTGAAGAGGGCATTGATTTGTGTCTGACTACAGAAATACACAGCACAGATTCCTAGCTCCATCCCACCCTCTCCATATTTCTTCACAGCAATCTTCATAGCTTTGGCACAGGCTGTCACTGGCTATCATGAGTTGAAGGAAAGTTGATCATCCTAAACCAAATATCAAGTGGCATTGAGGAAGCTTTCTTTGGAAGAAGAGACATAGTCAAAAAAGACAAATGTAATTTGAGGAATTCTTGCTTTGCTGGCTAGATATGGTTGAGGGTATTCACTAATTGGCTAAGATGAACCTGAGACTATAGGCTGGTTTATAAAAACACACAAACAAACAAATACTATAAAAACTTCAGAGAAGACTCTAACCAAGAAACTGATGGCACCAAAGAAGCAACTGATGGCAGCAGCTCTGTGGAGAACCATTAGAGAGCAATAGCACTTCAGTTGAGGAAGGAGCTCATTGGGTGATTATCAGGAATCCTATAGGGAAGCCCAAAGCAGCAGTTCTGTCTAAGATGCAAACTTAGAAGCACAAGTTAGTTGGATCAAAAGTTTTCCCCCTTCTGTTGGTGATCTGAGACTCTATTAAAAAATGTTTCCTTGTGTGTTTTGCGGGGGGGTTTCTGGGGGGGCAGATTTTTCTCTTATCTACATTGCCATTATCTTTTATTAGATGCCTCTTGTAATGATAATTTCATCTGTTTAACCTGGTTTACTAGAAAATAACAAAAATGAGGACTTGAGTGAGAGGTTTGAATTAGTTGTTTTTACTTCGGGCACTATGGTTTTGAGCTAATAATGAATGAATATTGACTCAGAGAGTACCCTGAACCTGAGTGTAGAATTCAGAGACCCAAGCTGAGTGGGCGATCTTCATCTTTATACATCTATTTTATGTATCATTTTATATCTGCCCATCAAATGTTTCAAAAGAAAACAATCCAGAATTGATTGGGAGGAAGTAATTGGGCTGAATCATATTTAGAAAATTGTGCAGTGATTGTTTCATAATGCCAAGGTGTTTGCTACCCACAAAAGTGCATCTGTTTAACACTGACCATTAATCATGGTTTATATTTAAGTAGCATTCCAAAATTTATAAAGTTTTTATCTTACAACAACCCTTTAAGATAGAAAGGGAAACTGGGCCTATGATTTCACTGAGAGAGTTTCCAGAGGATGAAACTTCCTGTACCTATGCAATTCTCCCCTCTCTGAAACTTAGAGTCTTAGAGAATTGCCTCAAGGTAAAGTGACTTGCCCAAGGTTATTCAGGCAATATGTGTCAAGAATCAGGATTTAAATCCTCTTTTTCTTGGATCTATAAGGCCAATTCTATCCATCTACCATGAGGTAGGTTGGTAAAAAAACTGAGGCTTGACAAAGGCAAGGAATTTGTCCACAGTTATATAGCAAGTAAATATTGAAGCTGTGACCTGAACCAAGACTTCAGCTATATCTAGCCATCCCATCCCAGTGATGGCGCATCACTCTAAATCATGGAATACCTTAACCTTGGAATGATAAGAACTGCAAATGATCTTAAGGGAAAGTTACATCGTTTTTTCAATGAAAAAGGAAATTTATTATTTTTTCAGAAGACACACAATGTGCTCAAGTAGGCTTCAGTATATTCTTAGTGGGGATATGTGAGTAAAAACTGGTCTAAGTACCATCACATGATGTAAGTGGGTAAAAGAGGAAGAACCAGTCATGGAGCAAAAGTGAAGATTCACATGCAAACAATGAAACTATTACATTGATCTCCCTGAGACATTAAAAGAACTTGAGGGAGGCTTCTGGTGTGTTGTGTAGATCCTTTATGGAGACTATATGGATGTACATATATAAAAGAAATGCCCAGAATGCAAAAGTGTGGTGAAGGTGGGGGAGGGTATATGAGGACTCCCTAAATGGATGACATCATGGATCATGGATTCATCTGAGTAAATTCTATATCCCAATATACCACTATAAAAAAAGGTGGTGAGGTAGCACAGTGAATAGAGAACTGGGCCTGGAATATGAAAGATCTGAGTTCAAATCCTACCTGAGGCACTTTGTAGTGTGACCCTAAGCAAGTCATTTAACCTTTCTCTCAGTTTCCTCAAATGTAAAATAGGGATAATATTAGTACTTATCTTCAAGGGTGAGAAACAAATGAAATAATATTTGTAAAGCACAGTACCTGGGTCAGAGTAGGTGCAATAGAAATGCTAGCTATTATTATGGATGTGTGATAGGAGCAATATTTACCTGGGTCCCTGCCACTTAGGCTATTCTAGCTTTTCCTAAGGTTCTACTCTATCAGGTGGATCCAGCATATCCCTAGCAGGATAGGCTTAAAAGGTATTGAAGTCATTATCAAGACTTAATTGACTGAGAACTGAACCACTGGCATAGCCTTGCTGGTGGCCTAAGTACAAAACTCAGCACAAGAAGACTCAGGAGCTTTCTCCCTCAGGCTCGATACCATAGCAAATGCTGAGACAGGAGCTGTGCCCAGCTGAATCAGTGCTGTGTTCTTGCTCAATATCATTTCCATGTTATAGTTAAGTAAATGTCCTCTGTTAACTATTAAATGATCTACAAGTATTTCATTCTCTTCTAATCCCAAAATCTAATCATAAGAAAGCTGAATTAAGTCTGTCCTACAATATATGTGAACCAAGAATAAATTTATTGTCAGTGGTCTAATTAGGCTGGAATGTCATGCTAATGAGACCCAGTACCTTAATATACTTGGTATACTGTTCTATGTCTACTGGTTACACATAAAATCTCACCAAGTCATCTTGCAATTTTGTATAACTGACCACAAGGCAGACTGAATGAAAGAATGTGGTTGGATGAGGGCGGACCTTCTACTCCGTCTGGGCAGAAATCATACAGCTAACTGAAACCATGCACTCTTTGTGAAGCAGTGTTGCTATGTTTGCAAGAAAAGAAATTCAGGTAATGAATGGTCACCTCCAAGACAGAACCTCATTCAACATTAATTATACTGACTGGTAAGCCATAACATAGCCCCTTTGCCAACCTCTTTGCATTAGTCACTTAGAAAACAACAGGCTTTTTGTAACATATAATTAATAAAATTCTCTGTGCATTAAAAGACGTGCTGTTTTACAATGAACCAAGTGTTACTAATTCTGTTACTAACATTTCCTTTGGATTGAAATTTTGAAATCATTTTTTAATGTGCACCATTTTTTTAATAGCACCAAATTTAAAAGACATTATTTTTTAGTGGGGAAGCAACACACTCATGCATAATTGGGTCTGTAGGCTCAAAAAAAAGTAAAAAAAAAATTCAGATATCTGTATTTCTATTCTGTATTATATATTGTATTATATATGATATAATATTATAATTGTATATTTATTTATGTATAGATATATTTATAATATGTTATATATTATAAATATATTATGTAATACATCTGAATTATTTTATCACCAATTTATTCCATCATTGTAATCATCATCAACAACCACAAAAACAAACTTTTGTTGATCACACAAATTGTTGATCCCATGCTGATCACTTGAGTAGACCCTGATATTGGGAAAGATTGAAAACAAAAGGAGAAGAGGACAGCAGAGGATGAGATGGATAGATAGTGCCACGAAACAACGACCATGGACCTGGACAGACTCCTGGAGATAGTAGAGGACAGAAGAGTCTGGTGCATTATATAGTCCATGGGGTCATGAAGAGCCAGATATGAATGAACAATTAAACAACAAGAGCCATGTGAAAGGTTCTATACTAGATCCTGAAGATGTAGAGTATAATACAGGATTTCTGCTCTCTAGGATCTTACAGTGAGGCATATGCCAAGTGTCTCAATGGCTTTAGAAAATCAGGGAAGTGAAATCATAAGATGTTCAATATAAATTACAATGAATTTAAAACTGTAGTGACTAAAGTAAAAATCCCAAAAAGCAATAACAAAAGTCTCAAAGACAATACCTCCAAGAATGGTTTTCTTTGTATTTCCATGTTGGTTTTCAAGAATCTGTGAACCAGGAAAGATTTATTTATAATAATCCAACATTCTCAGAACTAGCAGCTGCTTCCTGGGAGGAAGGTCTGTTGAATGTGGGTTTTTGGTTTTGGGTTTTTTTTTTCCTGCCAACTGTCATAGGGGAATAAAGAAACCAAGTTTCATCAAGACAAACAATTTGTTTAGCAACGCATGTGGTCAGAGAACAAACCAGGACCAAGGTTCTCAGTAGCCAAGGACCCTGACACTTGGTTTCTACACAATTTGGAGGGAGGGAGAAACAGGTTATAAAGATTGAGATATCTTGTTTCTCACCAATAGATGGTATCAAGAGACACTGAAGGGCATACTTTTATGACATTCTTTAAGTCAAGTGACCTTTGGAAAAGGGAATAATCATGTGACTTCTCTAAAATCAAGTGACTTACAAGCAACTGAAACTTAGCTACACAAAATGGTGTATAAGGAGAAAGTACAGTCACAAATGCTGTTTTAAAATGTAATATTCCCCTCTTTGACCCTTGACTTCTTGACCCCAAGATCACTTATTTAAATGTTTTATCTATTAGGGATTTCTGGATGTAATGATATCTTTAAGGTAACTTAAAGGCATCAAAGAGGTGAGATGAAAGAATATAAGCAGAGAAACAATCTTATATATTCCCTCAGGAGAGAAACCTTGTTAAATAGACTCTATAGGTAAATTAAGTCAGGATACAGATCAAACTTCTTAGAAGGCTTCTCAAGGACTAATTTGAAAGGGGAGATAACCAAGAAAACTCAGCAAACAAACACTATGAAACAAAAGCTGAAGTAATAGAATAATCATTCAACATATCAAGTCTCATTCTAATTTACTCTCAATTTAATCAGCACATTGCATCTTGAGTCATAGATTTCTAGGTAGCCATGTGGTCCTTGGAAAAACTTTCCTTGGACATTCTGAAATAAATCTTGGCCTCAGGGCAGCTCTGAAAGGGGCTCTTCCTAGTAGATCTGCTTCTCTGGTTTAAATCACTTGCTTAAATTTGCCAGTAACAAGACTCATATAATTGAGTCCCACCATGTAAATTTAGTTTTCTTATAATTAGTTCATGTGGTGAAAACCAGCTCAAACCTTATGATTCTGATCCTATTAACAACAGAGCTAATTAGAACATCAACTGAAATTTAGAGAATTTCACTTTTTTTACTTGCTATCACTTGCTGTTTCTATCTTTCCATAAACCCCACACCTGATATGGATGCTGCCCTCAATAGGCTGAAAGAAGAATCTAAAAATAAAACAAAAAACAAAAACCATGAGGGCCTGATTTAGAAAATTAGCCTTCTGTCTCTTAAAATTATCAGAAACTTTAAAATAGGAAAATTATATCACGTTGTTTATAATCATCAATGCAATTTTATACATAAAAATTCTTAATCTAATTTTGAGAACTTGTTAGTAAAACATACTCAAGGCCTGTATGTACTATTAGAAAATAACCTCTTGGTCATCTTCTAGTCCAGCCTCCTCATTTTTACAGATGAAGAAACTGAGGCTCAGAGAGGTAAAGTAATATACCTAAGGTCACATGGGTAGGAAGTAGCAGACACCCCATCCTACCCCCAATAGCAGCATCAATGATGGATATGGTGACCCACTTCATATTTTGGGCTGCAGGTCTTTCTGGACATGAATTCCTCAGTGTCTGAAAGCACAAGAGAGCTCTCAGAAAGAGAAAGATTATTTAAGGACAGAGGGTTCTTTCATTAAAAAAAGAGGTCAGAAGTTCATTTCCATTTCCTACATTTCCTCTTGTGGCAGTCATTCTTTTCTTTCATTTGCACCTTTTCTATTTTGTAGTGATCTGATGGATATAGGACTAAATGAAAGAGAGAAGGTGTTTAAGAGAAATGCATTCCCAAGGAGCATTTTGAACTTTCAAGGGGGAAAAAATGAGGGAAAGATACCTTGATCAACATCATTGGTATCATCTCCAGGAGATTTAAAGTAAGTGGTTTGTATGACCCATGGAGATCATTCACAAATCCTATTCTGCTTGGAACCCATTGAGAAAACTTTTAAAAAACAAACCGCTTAGGAGACACTGGTTTGTTTATTTTTGGAGGGAAAGAGAAATCCTAACTTTTTAGCTAGATATTAATTTTTTAGTCAGAAAGGGAATGAAATGAATCATTAAAATGGATTACATGCTAAGGAGTGTGTTGAAGAAAACCCTGAGACAGAATTTCTAGGCATTAATAATCAATTTATTAATTAAGCTAACCAATAATCAATAAATTGAAGGTCAGTGGTTTCTCCCAGTTAGCCAAAGACACCAAAGGAGACTTCGAAACATCTTAAATCAGGTATGTACTATTTGACATGGAATTCCCCTGACAAATGAAACCCTGATTGCAGGATATTTAATGAGGAGGTGAGCCAAAAGTTTCCAGCTCTTCCTGCTGAGAACATGATTTGATCATGAGACCCAGCATCCTCCAGGCCTCTGAGCAGCAGAGGCCATTTCCATCTGGACCTCTCTGACTAGTTGTCTCTTTCATGAGCTCTACTGGAGGGGATCAAGGTCAGGAGTTCCTTTCCTCAGGGAAATAACTCTTCTGAACTAGATTCTGTTTTACACTATAAACAGAAATCAGGCTTCCCAGTTGGGTGGGGATCTCATCCAGTCTAATTAAAGAGCACGTGCTTTGAGGGCTAGAAGTAATCCTATCACTCAGTCAGGCCCATCAGAGACTGACTTTTTATGGAATGGGATCTTAACAAAAATAGAAGGAAAACAATGGATCACATGAATAATTAGTAATTAACATAATAGTATAATATTACTCTCTTCAGAAGGGCTATGACAGCCAAGACTAATTATTTATATAGTGTTTTATATAAATGATCTCACTGAGCCTTATAACAAACTTGCAAGGTAGATAATAAAATATTATTGTACCCATTTTACAGATAAGGAAACTAAGGTGAGAGGGTGTGTGTATGTGTGTGTGACAGAAATAATTTAAATAGTTTGCCCAAGGTCATCTAGTCAGATGGTGGCCGAAGCACAATTCACATCCATATCTTTTTGACTTCAAGTGCAGCCTTCTATCCATTTTCCTTGCTGCCTTTCTACAAATAATAGTACTGTCTACTAAATAATCTTTTAAGATCATAAAGCATTTCAAAATCAACTATCTTATTTGAACTTTTCTACAACTTTGTGAGGTTAGCATAATTACTATTACTTCCATTTTACAGATAAAGAAATTAAGGCACATGGATGTTAAAAGAGTACCCCAAGATCATATACACATGAGTATCGGGGATAGGAATTAAACTTAGCTGGTTTGTCTCAAACACCAATGCTCTTTCCAGGACATCAGGTTGGATTTCAAAAAAGCCACATTACTGACTGGTAAAAGTGGGAATTACATATTGTAAAAGCTTTTGATGTTTAGGTGTTCATCTTGCCCCTTAATTATAAGGATGCCCTCTACTACCCAAGCTGTAAAATATGTTTTGGAGCATATGTGGATAAGTATATATGTGAGTAGAAATCTCTATTTGTTTTATTTCTTTATCTTGTCTCCTCACAAAGTCTGTAAACTACTGACGGGAAGGGATCACATCTTTATAGTATGTTTATAACCAGAATTTAATAACTGATACTTTATGTAGCATTTTGAGGTTTATAAAGTACTTCACGGTACGTATCTCATTTATGTCTTTCAACAATGCTAGGAGGTAAGTGGTATTATACATCATTTTACATATAAGGAAACTGAGTCTAAGAGAAGCCAATGACTTGCCCAGAGTCACACAGCTAGTAAGTGTTAGAGAGGTCTTTCTTTCTCCAAATCCAGCACTTTTTCCCTGATGCCCCCAAGTTGCCTCATTTAAGCACATGGTAGACTTTGAAAGAATGCTGTTTGGACTGGGCTGAAACTTGTCCATTGGACATTGTTTAATTGGGGTCAGTGAATCCCATAACAAAGACCATGGAGGATGAAGGCAGATTGACTCACCTTTGCTAATGTTGCAGGCATGCATCAAATAAAACCTTTGGTAAGGGAAAAGGGAACAGTAAATTTCCTAGGCTGTTCAAAATTGTTGTTATTTTTTAACCATTACAAGGTTTTAGGTAATGAATGCACAGGTGAATGATTTTTCATTAGTTTAATCACACATTTTAATGTTCGCAGTTAGGACATTTTAAAAACCTAAGCTTACCTGAATTTTGGAAAACTGTCCTATTCTGCAATAACAGAAGTCATTTTCATAAAACTAAATTAGCATTTGTATTACTTTCATCATCTTCCCACTTCTCATTGTTACCTCACTAGTTCAATCTGAAGACCGCAGCATGATTCAGAACATAAACTTTAGGAAAAACTTCATGGAAAATCCTGACATCATGCAAATACAAGGCTTTCAATATTTTTATAATGTAAAATACTAAATTCTTAATTATAGATTAGGCCTGGAATTGTGTCCAAAAATCAAACCTTGAGAAGTGCTTGGAAGAGACTATTGCCTAGTTATCTCTATCCTGAAGTGGCTTTTTGATGAAAAAAGAGTGTGAAAACTTTAGAGTAGGGTTTTGTAAAAGTAGACTTACAACTTCTTGAAATGGTGAAAGATCTCTATCACACACTTAGAAAACTCAGTACAAATAAAAAACCAGTAAAGCTAAAAGGGAGGCTTATACCTTGATACTAAAACGGATCTGTGAACTCATTGCGGATACTTCCTCCAACCATTCAGATACAAATTGATTCACACTTTTTAAAAGAATGTAACTCTCCATTCTATCAAACACCCACCCAATGCTTTGGGAACTTTCCTTTAGATCTCTTTACATTGTATGGATACCAGTGGCTCCTTTCATTGACAAATGAGTCTCTCCCACTCTCACTGCTTGACCATCTCCCCTTTTTTTTTAAATAAAAAAAGTTATGGCTATCTTTTGTTTTTACATTACCTCCATTTCAAATGAAATCTTTCTCCATTTTCCCTAAGAAATCTGAACTTCATTTTTAAAACAAGTTCGGAAAAAATGCCCAATGTACTAGCTGAGTCTAATGGTATGGGAAATGTTGTATACTCATGATATCCCATCTCTTCAGAGAAAGGTCAACAAAATAGAATCTTTGGCTGTTTTTGTTTTAGTATAAACAAGAAGTTTAATATCTCTATTTGAATGTGATTAAGGAGGATCTGTCGGCTTGGAAGATTTGTAGGAAGGTCCGCATCTTTTGTTAAGGAGGCACTGGTTCTCAAGGGATGTGATGCCCTCTGGCTCTAAAAGCTGGATAAAGACTCTAAGGTGCAGTTCTCTTTTGGGGCTTTCTGAATGGAAGCGTCTGTTTGACCAGAAGAGGACTCTGGGAAGTCACTTAAGGAGCCCCTCCAATCTCCCCCCTCTACCCCGCTTTGAAAACCTAGATGTCAGTGCTTCCCTCTCTGGTAACCATAGTCAGACAGTTGGGGTTCAACTGTCTGTTGAAATCAGGCAGAGGAAGCCATGTCTGTTGACTTCTAATTTCTCTGTATTTTCTTTCAAGTTCAGGGTGCTGACTCCCCTGAACTAGGTGAATGATACATGTGCTTGGTTACAGGAATGATGCATGTGCTAGATTAAAGGGATGGTTAGTCCCTCAGAAGTCGCCTTTCCTTTTATGAGTGGAGATCTAAGAACCTGTGATAGCGGATCTTCTTGTGTATGTTGGGGCGCTCTGATACAGGAGGGAGCTACACTTCTGTATCTCCTCTGAGGCCAGCCTTCGTCATTATAATTACACCAAGTTTTGTTTCTATCTTTCTTCCTCTTTCCCCCTCCTTCTGCTTTGTTGTAGACTTTGTTTATACGGTTTTCCTGCTTCTTAACCCCAACTGCCTCCTCCTGGGTCACCTCCAGTCATCCTGATGAATATCTGGTCACTGAAATCAGACGACTCTGGAGGAGAAGTGAGGCTGGTGACCTGCACAGCCCTCCCTCACTCAAAACAAAGTCAAGTGCAAGTCATGTCATCATTTCTCTGATGGCAGGGTCTTCTTCGGCAATGAAGGACAAGCACACACAGTTCTTCAATCACATCCTTCCCGTAGCTTATTTTTGGTACACTTCCTCATTGATAGTGTATTGCAACTTGCTTGTGCTCACCTCATGTTTGTCTATTGGCCCTTGGATGACCCACAAATTTAATTCCTTAGAGCATATGAAGTTCTATTACTTGAAGCCATATAACTTCACTGTGAAAAACAAGGATGAGTCTTTGTTTCAAGGAGAAATTTAGGATCATTAATGGCACCATACAATTTCCCAGATATAACCTAGTCGGGTTTCATCTTCATGCCCAACTCTTGTGAGGTTTGTTATAAGCAGCACAATGTTATCTGCAAACAGGAGTATCTGAAGTACCTCACCACCCACAAGGAACCCTTCTTCAACTTGGACTCATATGTAACCTCAATATTAAATATCATAGTATTAAAAAATAAGAGAAGCAACTATGGGAAGGAAATGTATTCCTTTTTTTTTACTTTTTTAAAGTTAATTAATTTTTTTTTAGTTTTCAACATTCACTTCTGTAAGTTTTAAATTTTGTAACCCTTCCTTCCCTCCCTCCTCCCCAAGATGGCATGCAATCTGATATAGGCTCTGCATATACATTCCTATTAAACATATTTTTATATTAGTCATGTTGTATAGAAGAATTAGAACTAATGGGAGGAACCATGAGAATGAAAAAAGCAAGACAAAAAAAGAAAATAATCTGCTTCACTCTGCATTCAGACTTCATAGTTCCTTCTCTGGATGTGGATGGCATTTTCCATAATGAGTCCTTTGGAATTGTTTTAGGTCCTTTCATTGTTGGGAAGGTCTGTCTATCAAAATCAGTCATCACACAATGTGATTGTTACTGTGCACAGTGTTCTCCTGGTACTGCTCACTTCACTCAGCATCAGTTCATATAAGTCTTCCCAGGTTTTTCTCAAGTCCATCATTTCTTATAGCACCATAGTATTCTACTGCATTCATATACCCCAACAACTTGTTCAGTCAGTCCCCAATTGATGGGCATACCCTCAATTTCCAGTTCTTGATCACCACAAGAAAACTGCTATAAATATTTTTGTACATGTAGGTACTTTTCCCATTTTTATGATCTCTTTGGGATATAGCCCTAGAAGTGGTATGACTGGGTCAAAGGGTTTGCACATTTTTATAGCCCTTTGGACATAATTCCAAATTGCTCTCCAGAATGATTGGATCAGCTCACAACTCCATCAACAATGAATTAGCATTCCAGTTTTCCTACATCTTCTCCAACATTCATCATTTTCCTGTTTTGTTATGTTAGTCAATCTGATAGGTGTGATGTGGTTGTCTTGATTTGCATTTCTCTTATCAATAGCGATTCAGAACATTTTTTCATAATAGAGTCTAGAAAAAGACTAGAGATAGCTTTAATTTCTTCCTCTGAAAACTGCCTGTTCATATCCTTTTAATCATTTATCTATTAGGTAATGACTTGCATTCTTATAGATTTGACTCCGTTCTCTATATATTTTAGAAATAAAGCCTTTATCAGAGACACTGGTTGTAAAAATTCTTTTCTAGTTTTCTGCTTCCCTCCTAATCTTGATTGCCTTGGCTTTGTTTGTGCAAAAATTTTTTCAATTTAATGTAATCAAAATTATCTATTTTGCATTTTTTAATGTTCTCTATCTCTTATTTGGTAATAAATCCTTCCATTCTCCACAAATCTGACAGATAAACTATTTCTTGCTCCCTTAATTTGCCTATAGTATCAGCCTTTATATCTAAATCATGTACCCATTTGGACTTTATTTTGGTATACAGTGTCAGATATTGGTCTATGCCCAGTTTCTGCCACACTATTTTCCAGTTTTCCCTGCAGTTTTTGTCAAATAGTGAGTTCTTATCCCAGAAACTGGAGTCTTTGGATTTATCAAACAGTAGGTTGCTATAGTCATTGACTACTATGTCTTGCATACCTACCCTATTCCACTGATCTACCCCTCTATTTCTTAGTCAGTACCAAGCAGTTTTGATGATTAGTGCTTTATAATACAATTTAAGATCTGGTATGGCTAGGCTACCTTCCCTAGCATTTCTTTTCATTAATTCCCTTGATATTCTAGACCTTTTGTTCTTCCAGATGAATTTTGTTATTATTTTTTCTAGCTCTAAAAATTAATTTTTTGGTAGTCTGATTGGTATGGCACTGAACAAGTAAATTAATTTAGGTAGAATTATCATTTTTATTATGTTAGTTCAGCCTATCCACAAGCAACTGATGTTTTCCCAATTATTTAGATCTGACTTTATTTGTGTGAAAAGTATTTTGTAATTGTGTTCATGGAGTTCCTGGGTTTATTTTGGCAGATAGACTCCCAAATATTTTATAGGAGACATATTCTTAACAAGACAAAGGAGAGTGGCAATTGCAGAAGACAAAATAGTTGTTTTTGATTGCAAGAAACCAAAAGCTTTCGCATAAGTAAAATTAAGCCTCTAGGATAAGAAGGAAAGTCATCAAATAAGAAAAAATCTTTGCATCAAATTTCTCTGATAAGGGTTGGTCCAAGATATGTAAGTGACTAATTTACATATTTTACACATAAATACATATGTACACACATACATATATGTATATATGAGTATATACATGAACATTAGAAATAAAAATCCATTCTCTAGTAGATATGAAAGGTTATGAACAAATAGTTGTCAAAAGAAGAATCACAACCTATTAACAGCTATATGAAAGAATGATTCCAATCACTAATAATAGGAGAAATATAAATCAAAGCAACCCTGAGGTTTCACCTCATACCTTGCAAATGAGCAAAAATGACAAAAATGGAAATAATCAATGTTAGAGGAATTATAGGAATATAAGAACATTAGGGCATTGTTGGTAGAGATGTGAATAAGTATCTATTTTGGAAACAACTTATAATTATGTAAATACAGTGAATAAAATGTCTGTACTTTTTGATTTCATTACTAGGCTTATACTCCAAGGAGGTCATTGATAAGAAGACTGTCCCTATATACACCAAAATATTTATAACCACACTTTTTATGATGAAGAAGACTTGGAAATAGAGTAGGTGCTGATTAATGGAGAATGGCTGAACAAATTCTTGTACATGAATGAAATGGAATATTACTGTATGAAATGATTAATATGATGAATACAGAGAAGTGTGGAAAGATCTACATGAATTGATGCAAAGTGAAGTAAGTAGAACCAAGAAAACAATATACATAATGACTATAATAATATAAATGAAAAGGATAACCATCAAAAAATCCCAAAATGAATATTGCAAAGTTACAAAGAACAAAAATAGCTTCAAAGAAGAGAGAGGAGATATGCCCATCCCTTGGCAGAGGTGAGATGTCTACAAGTCTTTTATAGTGTACATATTTTCAGATTTTTTAGTGTATTATTCAGTTATGCTAATTTTTTTCCTCTTCTTTCTGATCTTTTTTTAGTCTAAAATTATTTGTTATATAGGATGATTCTTTGTGATGGGGCTGGAGGGTAATAGTGGGAGTGATTATGTTGATATAAAAAACAGACATACATAATTTTTTTTCGCTTAATGATTGTTTGATTGCACTTTGTTTTTTTTTAATTAATTTTTTTTTCAGTTTTCAACAATCAGTTCCATAAGTTTTAAATTTTCTCCCCCTCCCTCTTCCTTCCATTCCTGAGATAGCATACAATCTTATATGGGTTCTACACATAATATTCTTATTAAACACATTTTCACGTTAGTCATGTTGCACAGAAGATTTAAAATGAAGGGGAAAAACCAGGAGAAAAACCAAACTAAACAAAACATAACAAGAGAAAATAGTCTGCTTCATTATGTGTTCTGATTCCATAATTCTTTCTCTGGATGTGGATGTCATTTTGCATCGAGTCCTTTGGGATTGTTTTAGGTCCTTGAATTGCTGTGAAAGGCTAAGTCTATCAAAAACAATCCTCGCACCCTGTGGCTATTACTGTGTATAATGTTCTCCTGGTTCTACTCATTTCACTCAGCATCAGTTCATATAAGTCTATCTAGGTTATTCTGAAGTCCATCCATTCATTTCTTATAGCACAATAGTATTCCCTTACATTCATGTACCACAACTTTTTCAGGGGTTCCCCATTTGATGATCATTCTCTTGATTTCTAGTTCTTGGCCACCACAAAAAGAGCTGCTTTAAATATTTTTGTACATGTGGGACCTTTTCCCATTTTTATGATCTCTTTGGTATATAGTCCTAGAAGCTGTATTGCTGGGTCAAAGGGTATGCACATTTTTATAGCCTTTTGGGTATAGTTCCAAATTGTTCTCCAGAATGATTGGATCAGTTCACAGCTCCACCAACAAGGAATTAGTGTTTCAAGTCTCCCACACCGTCTCCAACATTTATCATCCTTATAGATAATTTTTTTTAAAAAGGATGAAATGAAATGCAACACTCATAGTCTATCTAGACAAAAATAAAAGGCTAACTTATCAAGACAAAGGAAAAGGCACCCTGAGGGTATTTATTTCTTTTTTGCATTGTTTGCTCTTCTACATTTTAGATGCCAGAGGTGATACCCAAGGTATTCAAGATAGTCATTGGGACTCAGGAATGTGAGCCATGGTGGCCTTGGAGTCAGGATTACAGGCAAGGTGGTGTAGCCAGCTCCATCAGCATGGAAGCCCAGAGAAGTCAAGGTGCATGAAACTCAAGCCCAAGGAGAGTTTTTGGACTTGGGACTCAAATTGACAAATGACACAGAATAGAAACAAATACCACCCAGGTCTCTATTTCTCAGAGCCAAGGTAAAAGAGAGAGAGCAGGGAAAAGAATGTCATGCCTTTCTCACTGGATAATCTTTACTGTGGGTGAATTCTCTCTGGATATAGCTGATAAGAGAGCAGTTGAAAAAGTGTAATAGAAAGAGCTGTGAAAAATGGTGAATGGCTTAGTCTTGCCAGTTTTAAAGATTTAGGCAGCCAATCAAAGGATACTACCCTTAACCACATGATAGGGGAGCACACAGAAGACTCCATATTAGGTAAACTGAGCATGCTCAAAAGACCCCTCAAGGGTACCTTCATATTTTACCTGGGTATGCTCAGAGAAGCCCAAGTTACACAGGGGACCAAGAAGCAACATAAAAAGACTGAGCCTTTAGTTTCTCAAGACAGTTAAATTTCAAAGACAGTTCAGTGTCTTCTACTGAAAAGAACTAGCCAAGTCCACATGGCAGAGGACTCTTGTAAGTATTTCTCTGACTACCAGAGCTCTCCAAAGAAAGCCTTAGATACTGAAAACTGAGGTGTTGGTGACATAATCAATGAAATTCAATTTTGGGGAAGGTTTGAATTAACCCTTCAGATGAATGTAATCCTTACCTTACCCAGCTGTGACAGGGTTATCCTTCAGGAAATCACACAAGCTTAAGTTCTGGGTTTGGAGTCAGAAGGACTTGCATTTAAATGCCACCACTGATACTTCCTAGCTGTATGACCTAGAATAATCTTCTTAACTTATATATGCCTCATGTAACTGTACAGGAATTATCTATTAAGTTATTGAGGGTTTGCCAATTAAGTTAGTGGAAGGAGTTACCACACTGGAATGTCACTACCTTGATGAAATCATAGATCCTTCAGACATCAATGGATATAAATATTTAGGCTACCGTCTTCTAGATTAGAATCCAAACGAGGGAAAGAGAGACAGGCAGACAGAGAGATAGACACAGAGACAGAGAGAGACAGAGACAGAGTGCTGAGGGACTTGACTGGTTTAGGTAGGGATGAATACCTATTGCTTTTTCCCTATTGCTGCCTTCTCTATTATTTCATGCAGGCTTCACTTCTTAAACTTGTGACTGCATAGGAGCAGGGGATGCCATATCAAAGTTGGAAAAAATGACTCCCATAGATATTTTCCTTTAAACAAACAAGCTAGTCTGATTGATGCTTTTGTTTTTTTAACATGAGGCTCTTCTTAACTCTCTCCTCACCTCCAAACTTTCCTTATAACAAAGACAAGCAATTGAATAAGAGATTTTTACCTGAGGCTCTTCCTCAACCCTTTTCCTGACCCAACTTTCCTTTCCAACAAAGGCAAGTAGTTTCATAAAACTATTCAGTACTATGGACAGTGACTGACAATGTAACATTCTGAACCTCTACAAAGATTTTTTTCTAAATTTATTCATCTCTCAAAGATGCTGCATAAACATAAGTTAGTAACCACTGGAAGTCACCCCAATAGAAACCACAATGCCAAGTGGGAATAAATCAGCATAATGAAGGGAAAATTAGGAAGATTAATAGGAATGCAATTAGAATTGCTGCAGGAATAATAGAAAGTCATAGATCATAAATGAAGTATGTGGTCAGCTTTAAGAGCACATTTTCAGATTCCTATGGAGGAGGTTATATTCTGCCTTCCCATTAACAAAAGGACTGGGTAAAGTGGATGCAATTTTGCAAAGCCATGAGACTGAGTAAATAAGCATACTTATTCTCCCCCCACCTTTTTTTCAGCAAAGTGGAAACCATAACAGACAATTGTAAACCCCCACTCTTAATTTTCAGCCTGAGATTTTCGTAGAATGCAGGGAGGGGGATGTTTTCCACCTTCCACCAAATAGGTAAATGCTGTTTAATCAACAAATACTGATGACAGTTGAACCAAATGCAAGGGCATAAATTACTTCTTGCATTAAAAGCCTTAATTAAATAGTAAATAGGCTGTTGATTTCATTATTTTCCTTTCACATAATATGCAAGGAGAATTTATGAAAGGGGAATTAAGGCTGATAGCTTTGCAAACATACCATGAATAATATCTAAATAAATGCTAAAAAGAGCACTGTTTCCTGACCTACAGTAAGCAGGTATGGCAAAAAGACAATCAATTCCTACTCACAACAGTAGGTTTTTGAATTTTAAAATAAAGGGGGCTTGCAAATCTGTACAAAATATGTTTCAGGACTTGAAGACAAGACTTTGGCAAGAAATCTGGGTCACAGTGGTCCTCACAAGGGGATGGGCAGAGATCATTTGTCCAGTTTTTGCCATGTAGTCCTGACTTTTCTGAAGTTGTACTAACTGTCCACCAAATGTCACTTATGCCCTGTCCTTAAACCCTTTTTCTAGCGAAGATGTGAAAAGCATCATCAATACCCAGAATCCTGAACTCCAGAGTCTTGTATTTTGAAAATTATATTACTAAAACTCTCTGAATGGAAATTATGGAAAAGTGTTCTGGTGTCATAGGAATTTCCCCAGTTTGTTAAGAGAGTGTCATCTCACCCTGATGGAGTATGAATGAATGAGTATG
>JAQQSK010000343.1:0-22425 GCA_028658325.1 Potorous gilbertii
CCCTACAGGACAAAAGAGAAGATGGGGACAAGAGAAGGGAGGGATGATAGAAGAGAGGGCAGATTGGTGATAGGGGAAATTAGAATGTTCAGTGTATTGGGGAGGGGGAAGGGGACAAATGGGGAGAAAATTTTGGAACCCAAAAATTTGTGAAAAATGAATGTAAAAAGTTAAATAAATAAATTTATATTAAAAAAAATTTATTGGGTCCATTTTCTTTCTTCCATTTATCTAGCTATTTAATTCTTTTCCTCCTTTTTTCCTTTCAGTTAAGTAGTCAAGTAAAAACCTTCTTTCTCTACTCCCTTTCAATTTTTGTTCACTAGTTGTCTTTTTATTTAATTTTTTGCACCTTTTTTCTAAAAAGAATTTTTTTATTTTTTTCATTTTGATTCATGACCCTTATACTCATCAAGTTTTCCTTTAATCCCTGTATTCCTTTTGAATTAAAGCTTCTAAATCATCTTTTTTAGTTTCCCTTTTCTAATCAGTTTCTTTATTGATGCTGCTCTCATCCCCATTTTTATGTTGTGCCTCATTCTTAGAAATACCAATTCCAGTCTTCTGGTAGAGTAATGCCCTCTGGTAGGAATTTTCCTATGTCACTGATTGTGCAATCCACTTCTCTCCCTTTGGACATTTTTTCCTATTTGCCATGAAGTGTTTTCCCTGCATCCATTCTTTTTCATTCTTTTTTTTTTTTTTGGCTATCTATTGTCCCAGAAGCTCTTATTCCCCTTCTCCAGAGGCAAGATGATGGTCTTTCTAATTCCCAAACCTCTGTAGCTTCAACATATTAAAAAGTCCTTTTCAATCCTTCTAAAATATCTCTCTTCCTCCATGAAAGCACACCGCAATGGTACTTTCTCCCACCATAGAAACAAGCCCTTAGAAACAAGATTTCTCCCTTTCTCCTTCTCCTTCCCAAAACACCAAAAGAGTTATTTTCATTTCATTTTCAACCTTTGACTTAATTAGGGAACATAACACCCCTCTACATCTTCTTCTTAGCCTCTCCCCATTTATATATTCTACCTTTTCTAGTTTAGTCCTACTAAAAATAATCATTCACCTGTAAGGCAAGATGTTATGAGGTTAAAATTCGGGTCAGTTTCTTCATCATCATCATTTCCATTTGACTTCTACTTTCACTCGTTTCCTTGTGTACTTTTAGGGAAAAAGACCTCTTACTAATCTGTTAGTTTGTTCTCAGTATCTGTATTTTTATATACTATATATATACATATGTATAATTTGTATTCCTTATATTTCAATTTATGGGGTTTTTGGAAAGCAAATAATATATACAGTCTGATTTTTTTCTAGGATTGCTTTGAATGCTTTTAAAAAAATTTTTGAACATCCATGTTTTTTCAATGGTGATTGGGCTGTGGCTTGCAGAGGAGGTCACCTTGGGTTGCATTCTGGGCCTCTTCAACTTAGAAAACAGTCCATCTCCTCTTGCATTTTCTAATAGTGCATAATTGTCTTGTGTTGCTCAGTTCTTTTTCTTTTTCTTTGAAGGTCTTTCTCCTCATTATTTGAGGAATTTATTATTTATCAGTGAAATTATTACCTTTAACTACTTTATACTAATTCTTGCACTTGATCAAGTAATGATCTGTCATAGGAATTTTGAAGTCTTCGAGTTTGCAGCAGAGTAATGTTGGGTTTTGGGTTTTTTTTGGAGAAGTGGGTTATTTTTTTCCTGAAA
Source organism: Potorous gilbertii (assembly GCA_028658325.1). Classification (NCBI taxonomy): domain Eukaryota; kingdom Metazoa; phylum Chordata; class Mammalia; order Diprotodontia; family Potoroidae; genus Potorous; species Potorous gilbertii. The sequence goes on from JAQQSK010000343.1 coordinate 1,715, forward strand.
GTAATCAATGGATTTTTTTTGATTGACAGTTTTCTGTTTTTCAGAAATTCTGGTAAGTTTTGTTATAGTATTCCTTGCATTATTTCCTGTTTTTTTTACTTGTTTCTTATCTTGGAAATTATACTTTGTAAACTATCTCTATGTATCCTGTCTTGTGGATTGTTATGGTTTGATTGTACAGAATTCATGCTTTAGGTTTTTTGTAAACACTGCTACTTTTTGCTTTTCTTCTTGGGTTGTCCCATATTTTGTGTATTTACATTCTCAATAAGTTATTCTATTTTTCCTTTGATGAAGCTTGCCATTGAGTATTCCAGTTTTTTTTAATTCTGCGAATTATTTCTGCTATGTGGACCACAAATTCTTCTTTCACAATTTTCCTTTCTTTTTTGAATCATTTAAGAAGATCCTTTTTGTGGTTTCATGCTCTCTTAGAAATCTAAAGGGTCCTCTGCATCATCAGAGGTTGATTCATTTTTCTTTGTTTTTCAACAGTTGCTCATAAAATTTGCCAAAAGAATTATTAAACTGACTATACCCTTTGACCCAGCAATACCACTACTAAGTCTATTTCCAAAGATGATTAGGGAAAAAGGAAAAAAAAACCTATGTGCTCTAAAATATTTATAGCAACCCTCTTTGCGGTGACAAAGAACTGGAAATTGTGGGGATGCCTATCAATTGGGGAATGGCTGAACAAGTTGTGATATACGATCATGATGGAATACTACTGCGCTATAAGAAATGATAAGTTCAAGGATCTTAGAAAAACATTGATAGACTTGCACGAAATAATGAAAAGTAAAATTAATATAAGCAAGAGAATATTGTACAAAATAACAGTAATATTGTTTTAAGAACAACTTTGAGTGATTAAATCATTTTGACTATTATAAATACCCAAGTTAATTACAAAAGACCTAGGAAGAAAGATATTATATGCATCTAGAGAAATCGATTCTATTTCTCAGTGTGTGTGTGTATATATATATATTATATATATATGTATGTATATATATAATATATATTATAAATATACATGTATATTTGTGTTTAATGGTAGCCATTTCTAGGGCAGGGAGGGAAGAGAGAAGAAAAAGAAAGGAAAAAGGTTGCATGATAACTATTACATATTTAAGCGGAATAGCAAATCATATACACTAGATTTTCAGTTTCATGTGCAGTCTTTTTTTTTTCTATTCTACTATGTTATGGAAATGCCTTTTATTCTTAAGTTCAAAATAAAATAAATTTTACAAAAAAGTTGTTCATGGATATTAAGACTCCTTTAGAGGCCTTATTCCCTTCTGTTATTAATATCTTCCGTTGGTTTATCTGCTTAATGCTCAAAATATTTAAATGGATTATCTTCTTTCAATCTTTGGCAATTTCAATCATTTTTCCTTATATTCCCCTATTGTTCATTTTCTGATTCTTAATTCTTTGGTGATAGTTTCCCTGGAGGCTGAACCACATAACCACCTCAGCCCTCTCCCAACTGATCAATTCACATTTTATTAGACTCAGTCTGTGCCCTCAAGTGACTCCAAGGATGACAGAACTGGCCCCAGCTAGATGCGGGCTCTTTCTATCGGACTTAGCACATCATCACACAGTCATACATACTGGCATCCTGCCCTAGTTCCATCTATATCTCAGCTCTCTGGCTGAACTTTACTGTGTAGCACAGAATATGGTCATGCTGCCGTCCCAATGAACGCAAACATCCGATTTTTTATTGTCCTTGCCACAGGGAGGAGGCATGAGTGCTAAAGTTGAATTATCTTGCAAGTCCATGGCTTCAGCTTGAAAGAATGTGGTGGGAAATGGGGGGAGGAGATGCTGACTAAGTCAATTAAGGTGAAGGATTAGCCTTCTCAGTTGTTAGTTTACCAGATTGTTACCTTATTACAGTTAATAGTATCTGGCCATTGGAGACAGTTGAAATTACTTTTTCTCATGTATAATTCCTATTTTGGTGAGGGTTTACAGACTGTCAGAAAAAAAATCTAGTTCTCCAATCTGTTTGTCAACATGTTTTCATATTTTAAGCCTTTGTCAAGGTCTATTTTTGTGCTTTCAACATCTTTTTGTGGGATAAATAATTGTTCTACATCTAACCTACATTGCGCATTAAGCTTTATTATATTTCATTTCTGGGAACACTCTACACATGACCCAAACTTATGCTTTAAAGTAACTTTCCCCAGTTTTCTGGGGTAGGGACATAGTGAGCAAGTGAAAAAAGCCTAACTCCTTTCTTAAGAGCACAAGGTCCTCAGTACGTAACCCAGCTTGTACCAGGATCCCAGAGCTGGGATCCCTAAGTGTGAGTGGGTGCCCTATCCCTCTGGGCAAATGGGATCTATTGTTACACATATATGGATATGTGTAATTATATTGTTCAGATACTGCAAATGAAAAATTATTCAAATCAAGAACTTAACAAGAGAAGCATGGACTGGATTGCCTTTGGGAAACTACAAGCTCCTTTAACGATCCAAAGCTTCTTCCTAAAACAAACGCCCATCTATCTAATATCAATAATCTATCAGTGCTGTGTATGGCTGTTATTCTTGGAACACTATGGGTCTCCAAAGAATGAAAAATGAACTTCATTCAGAGAGCAATGGGGAGATGCATGATGAGCGTGAACAGTCTGTGGCACATCACAGACAAGGAACTATGAAGGAGAAATGGAGTAGTTTTTCAATAGAGAATTGTATGGTTGAAAAAGAAGGTGGGCTGATCATACGCTGAGAAGGAGAGATAACAAAATGAACAGTACCTATACCTCACTGGAATCCTCCTAATATCAAAAGAAACAAGAAAGGCTCCCAAGACACTGGATGGACTCCATGTAGTGAACACATGCAAAGACATGACCAATATAAGCACAGGATAGGGAGGCATGATTTAATAGAAGTCAGTATCACTGAAGGAAACATTCAAATCAATGAGATCAGAAATCCACGTGAGCATTTTTGAGAGTATTTGAGAATGGCTCATAAAGGGGTATCATTGAAAGTACCTATTGTTAGAATTGCTTATTACAATTTCTTATTATAACAATACTTGACAGCCCATTTAAATTAATTATTCTTGCCAACAAGCTGCGAAAGTGAGTTAGCTGTTTCTTTGCTGTGAACGGATTATATGCCTTACATTTCTGTGCCCTCTAAATTTTAGTAGCCTGTAGCCAAAGTCCTAATTTGCGGTGTATATCACAATAGCCACTTACTGAGAATAAATATCTTGTTATTATCAATATTAACAGTAATGGTGGTTTGGTTATAAGGAAGATGAGATTCAGAAAGATTCATTAACTTCCCATCAGTCACAAAGGTAGTAAGTGGTGGAGCTGGTATTTGAACACACGTTCGACATGAAGACCGCTGCCGCTTTTCTTTACGCTACAGTGTGCATGGCATAGCAGAATGCACACACACTAGCTTTGGAGGCAGAAGAACTAGATTCACATTCCAAATCTGATGCTCTCCAGCTGTGAGACTTGAGACAAGTCACTGAAGAAACTCTCTGTACTGGTATCCTGAGCGGCAAAATAGGTACTTTCACTACCTATCTATCACAGCGCATTAGGAGGAAAGCTCTTTGTAAACTTAACAGTCTATATGACCTCATTGAGTCTCGCTGTATTTTAGTTAAGGTCTCTGTAGGTTACATTTTTAGGAAATCTGGGCAAAGAGTCAGTCAGTGAATTTCCCGTAGTCTGAAGGCTGAATGATGGAGCCGATTCTCCATCAAAGATCAACTGACCCCAAGCCCCGAGCACTTTCCATTGCACTTCAGCAACACTGCCAAATTTTCCGTAGCAGTTTCAAAATGATATAAAATGAAAAGGACCTGGTTCAAATTCATCCTCTTCCTGCCTGTGTGATGTTGGATAAGTCATTTAATAGCAATAGCAGGTGTTTGTTGTTCAGTTGTTCCAGTCCTGTCTGACTCTTCATGACCCCATCTGGGTTTTATTTTTGGCAAAGATATTGGAGTAGTTTGCCATTTTTTCTCTCACAAATTTTACATGTTAAGAATCTGAGGCAAGCAGGTTGAATGACTTGCCTAGGATCAACACAGCTAGTAAGTATCCAATGCCAGATTTGAACAGGTCTTCCTGACTCCAGACCAGATGCTCTATGCACTGCATCACCTAATAGCAATAATCATTAGCATTTATATATTATATATAATATATTTTTATATTATTATATATTATATATTTATATATTATATAGCATATATATATTATATATATAGCATATATATTATATCCTTTAAGGTTTGCCATGTGATTTATAACTATTATCTTATTCTATCCTCACAACAATCCTGGAAGGTAACTGCTATGATTATCTTCAGTTTACAGTTGAGGAAACTGAGGCAGAAAGTTTAAATGACTTGCCTGGGATTACACAGCAAGTATCTGAATCTGGATCACAACTCAGGTTTTCCCGATGCTGTGTCCAGGACTCTATCCATGGCATCACTTAGCTGCCTCAAGTTATGAGGCATGAGGCTGGACCTCAGTTTACCCCTCTGTCAATGAGGAGGTGGGATTAGATGGCCTCTGAGCTTCCTTCCATCTCTAAATCTGTGATGCTATAATTGCAGAGCAGTGGTCACTACTAAATTCAGCAGTATTTTAAAAGGTGAGCTACTTCTACTCAGTTGAATATTATACCACTTTACAGGGTAGAAATGGCTCTATGGTTCCCAGTGCAAATGTCACTTCTTTAAGACTACAGTAGAAATGCTGTTCTGGACACCTCCTTTCTGGGCTCTCCCCTTTCCTGTGAAGAATGGTTGAGGCATAGAAATACTTATCATAGTAAAATTAATCTAAGATGATACTTTCTGTTACCTTTCCCCAATTCAGCTCCTTTTCTTATTTAATTTTTATTTATTTAATTTTTAATTTACAGAATAAAACAAGCATTTCCATAACACAGAAGAATTTTAAAAAAGATGATTGCACATGAAACTGTAAATCTATTGTGTACAATAAAATAAAGTTATTGTGTGAATTTCTTTTTTTTTCCTTTTTTTCTTCCCTCCCTCACCCTAGAGACCAGTACCCCTAGACACAAATATGTGTATACATGTAAAATGATTCTATACATACTTCTATCAGTTTTTTTCTCTGAATGCAGATAATGTCTTCATTCATATGCCCTTTGTCCAGCTTCTTTTCCTTCTCTGACCCCCATGTTTAGGTTCTAAATTATGGGCAATTAATATTAACACCTCAAGGGTATGGAGTATTTCATAAGCATTCAAGTGTTTTTCTCACAATAACCTAGTGCAGTTATTGTTATACCTACTTTATAGATGTGTAAACTGAGGCTCAAAGCTTTTAAATGACTTGCTCAAGTTCTCACAGATACTAAGTGTCTCAGCTAAGTTTCAGTCTTCTGAATCCAAGACCAGTGCTTTTTCCTCCACCATATTGTTTCTTCCTCATTCAAGATGGGTCTAATAAAATACTATTAAACTTCAGTAATATGAAGTACAAAGGATCAAAGCTTTCCCTTCTTCCTACCAAGCTTGTAATTAATTGATTTGGGGTGATCTAAAAAAATAGATAATCCAGTCAACTGAAAAATGCAGTTGGGCACTGTTCTGAATCAATTGAGGTAATTTTAATGAGGGTTTATTGCTTTACTGCACTGAGGGATACAATGTATGAAAATTCCTCTGTATATTTGATTATATTTACTTCAATATTTTCCCCCTGATTTGGTAAGTGCTATGAAACCCTGAAGGGCCAAGTTCATCCAACATGAATTTGACTGTTATGTTTCACTTGAGCTATTTCTCTCACTCCTATTTTGGCATTTGGTGTTTTATGCTAGATATGCCAAGAGCCTGGCCTAGGGAGATAAGGCTTAAGTTACTGAAGATAAATTATAGAACATAATCCAAGTGTAAATTTGCAATGGCAGGTCTGTGTCAGTTACAGGTTCATTATATTTCGCTAAAATTAATTTTCTCTGAATTTAGCTACCAAAAAGCATTTTTCAAAATATTGGGGGCTCTTTAAAAAAAAAAATCACAAGAGTACATATGTGGTTCATTGCTTAGAAAAAAGGAGGTTGGAACCTCCCAGAAAAAAAAAAGGAGGTATGTGTCTCTGCTTAACACAGTTCTTTGAATCTTGGTGCTTTGAAATAGGATTTATTTTTATTTGATATAGAAAGTAAAAGCAACTTCACAGTCACCCAGAAACATAGCAATAGGATTCATAAATCAACAGTCTCAAAATTAAATCCACACCAATAAACTCCATCAGTCAATCAGTCACTTACGTGAAAACGGTGATTGCCCTGAGCAAGGATACATGTTAAAGAAGGAGTCAATATATGTACGTGAGCTCAGTCCAAGATAGTAGTTAGAAGGCAGCTACTAACAGCAGTGGATAGGGACCAGTAAAGCCTCCTAGAGGAAATGGCCCTTGAGTTAAAAATTAATGGAAGCCAGGGATTCTAAAAGTGGGAGATAAGGCAGAAGAATCTTCCAGACATAGAGGACAGACAATGCAAAGGCTAAGAGACAGGAGAGGGAGCATCTTGTGACAGGAACAGAGAAAACAGGCAAGTGTGCTTGGATTAGACAATGTGAAAAATTAAGAAGAGGCCATGTTGTAAAGAGCCTTTAATGGCAACAGAGGAGATTTATATTTGATGCTAGTAGTAATAGGGGCACTGGCATTTATTGTCAGGGTGACATGGTCAGACCTGGGCTTTAGGAAAATCATTTTTGATTTTATAGTAGACAGATTCGAGTTGGGAGAGACTTGAGGCAAGAAGACCAACTAGAAAGTTATTTACAGTAGTCCAAGTGAGAAATGAAGAGGGTCTGATGGGGGTGGTGGCTATGTGACTGGAAAGATGCAGACATACGTGAGATGTTTTGCAGAGAAAGAGAGTATAAGATTTGGGATCTGATGAACTATGTGAAGTGAAGGAGAGGAGGAGTTTAGGCTGCCATTAAGATTTTTTTTTTCAAAGTGGTTAGAAGAATGATGGTGGCCCTGACTGTTATACAGAAGTTATAGAAGATGGATAGGTTTGGGGAAAAGAGGAGTTCAGTTTTAGACGCACTGAGTTTGGAAAGTCTCCTGGACATCTAGTTTGAAATGTCAAAAAACAGCAGTTAGTGATATGAGGCTGAAACTCAGGAGAGAGACTAGGGCTTTATAAATATATCTAGGAATTATCTGCGGAGTGGTAATGATTGAACCTATGAGAGCTGATAGGATTATCAAATGTGAGAGTATAAAGAGAAAAGAGAAGAGCACCCAGAACAGATCCTTAGGGGAACACTAACAGTTAGTGGCCATGGCATGAATGAAAAACCAACAAAAAAGACTGAGAAAGAGAAATCTAGTGGGTACTATTATTGGAGGAGAACCAAGAGAGAGGAGAGTCACAGAATCCCACGGAGAAGAAGGTATCCTGGTAAAGAAACTGGCCATTAGTGTCAAATGCTGTAGAGATTTCAAGGATGAGGCTTGAGAAAGAGCCATTAGATTTGGCAATTGAATAATCAATGGTCACTATTTCAGCAATTTCAGTTGAATGACGTCTTCAGCTATATTACAGTCTTTATAAGAGAATGGAAGAGAAGTAGTGGAGGTATCAAGTATAAATGACTTTTTCAAGGAGTTTAGTTGAGACAGAGAGAAGAGATATTGCATAAGAGCTGGAGGGCATGGTAGAATCTACTAACAGTATTTTAAGGAAGTCAGACACAAGGGTAAATTTGTAGGCAATGGAGTAGGAACCCCAAAATAAAGATTGAAAACTTGAAAGTAGGGATGATGGCAGTGGTGAGTTGCTTGAGAAGAAAGGAAAAGGTGAGATCAAAGTGTAGAGGGTTGGCCTTAGTAAACAAGAGACATCCTCTGAGTTTTCAGTTGTTTGCTACTACAAAAATATATGCTAAAATATTTTTGTACACATGGGTTCTTTTCCTCTTTCTTTAATCTCATTATGGTATAGGCCTAGTAGTAGCATTTCTAGGTCAAAGAATATTCACAGTTTGATGACTTTTTGGGCCTATTTCCAAATTATTTATCGGAATGGCTGCAGCAATTTGCACCTAAACCAGTCATATACTAATGCTCCTAGTTCCCCATTGCCCATCCCATATTTGTCATTTTTCTTTTGTGTCAACAGATGACTATGATGCAGAACCTCATAGTTGCCCTAATCCTCATTCCCCTAATGGTAATTTGGAGCAATTTTTTTCACATGGAATCGATAACTTGGATTATTGTTTCCTTTGAAAATTCTGTCTGTTCATATACTTGAGCAAAAGTATTATGCCAGCACAAAAAAAGCACTAGGGAATTGACATATTTCACTGCTATAAGAAATTCTTTCTACAAATGCAGGTCAGCACTTTGTATCTCAGATTTTAGAGAATTGCTAGAGCATTGAGAAGTTAAGTGATTTGCCTAGGGTCATACAACAGGTATGGGTTCAAGTTTTCTTGGCTTCAAGACTGGCTCTCTATCCACTATACCCTATTGTTCTCTATCTTATGTCAATACATAAGAACATATTTTATTGTAAATATAATCATTTCAGTTTCCTACAGCATGCATTTGATCATACTGAGCAGTAATCCTAAACACCAGAAATGCTGATAATTGAAAATACAGCTTGGCAGTTCAGTTACTTTTTTTTTCTAAAACTATATATTGACATGTTACGTTTTTTTTAAAAAGCTAATGAATTTCCCTTTGTTGATTTCTGTGACTTGGAATTTGTGGCTAAAAAAATCAGAAAAAGAGAAACATAATGGCATTACATTAAGTATTGTGCCTTCCATTATCTTGTATATTTCCAGCATTCACAGTATTGAATCTGAGTCATCTTAAATGGCTTAGAATAGTAATTAGAATCTCGATAGACAAGATTTATGCATAAGGATAAATGCATGATTATCCTGCTGATAGCATTGCCCCATATGATATTGAAGCAAATTTTTTCAATACCCCGAAATCTAATAAAGCTGAAAAATTATTTCATCAACTTTAATGAATCCTTTTTAGAAATGATAAAGGGAACAATTAGAGAAAAACCTGGGAAGACCTGTACGAATTGATGAAGCATGAAGCAGATAGAACCAGGAGAACAATTTTCTATAATAACAACATCATTATAATGACAAATAACTTTGAAATATGTAAAAATTCTGGCTAACACAATGGCTAACCATGACTCCAGGGGAACCATGATCAAATATGGTACTGACTTCCTGACAGAGAGTTGAAGGACTCAGAGTGAAAAGTGATACATGTATTTTTGGGCAAGGCTGATGTAGGAATTCATTGTGCTTGACTGTATATGCTTGTTAAAAGTTGTTCTTTTTATTCCTTTCCTTTTCCAATGGGGGTAATAAGTAGGAAGGAGAGAAAAATAGATTTTTGCTAATCAGAAAAAATTATTTTAAATACTCTAAATAGTTTTATATAATTTAAATGTTTGCCCTCAACACAAGGTGGTCTTGTTAGAAAGACTGTTGTATACATACAAATACTGAATCTTCTGCTAGAGGTTCATTGTGGTGTGTAGGTAACCCTGGGTTCCTGAAGGTTACATCCTCAGATGGTCAACTCTGGCAGGTCCTATCAAGCTAAAAAAGCTTTGAGTGCAGGATTGGAGACCAGTTTTTTTCCTTGGGATGCAGAGGCATCTTTTCCTTTACTACATACAATAATTCTTCTTTGATGTAGTTCTGAAATGTGACTACAGTGTTTCTGTTGCTTGGGATTTCTTTTTGTTGGTAGGCTCTACACTATCCTTGCTACTTTTTGTCCTTCGGTGACTCAAAGTTGGTCTAATTCTTGGGTCTCCACCTGGCCATAGAGAAAGGTTTCTCCCTTTGATACTTCAAGGGTTAAGCCCAAAAGTCATTGATTAAAACTGCTGATTCCATGAAAGGAATGAACTGTAAGGCAATGGACTGTAGAGGAAAAAAGGTAGATTGGCTGGCGAAGTGGTCTTTAGTTATTTTTTTCATTCATAATTACATTAATGATATCAACTTTTTTCATCATTCTATTCCCTCCACTTGGATTTTTCTTCTCTTTTATATGGAGTAGTAGTAATAATATTAATTGATATAGTACTTTAAGGTTAAAAATAACTTTACATATCTCAAATAATTTGAACATCACAACATTCCTTGGAGGTAGGTGTTGTTATTTTCCCTATATTATGAATGAGGAAACTGAGACTGAGAGAGATTGAGTGTTTTGCCTAGGGGTCACAGAGCTAATAAGTGTCTGAGGCAGGATTTGAACTTATGTCTTTCTGACTTCAATTGTAACTCCAATTTCTGACTCCAATGACACTATCCCACTCTTGGCTATATCTTAATTCCATCTTCCCAGAATCGAGTCTAATATGTTCAGAGAAACTGATCACCAGGAAGCAGGTAACAAAGTGATTCATCTTTTTTTGGTCCATAGTTCATGAAGACTATCTATTAAGGCATATATTTCAACCTACATCATGGAGGGATTATCTAAATCTAGAAAACCAATGATCTTTCCAAATACTGTAAGAGTAATAGAATGGATATATAATGCATTGACATTATCCATTCTTATCTGCTTGTTATAGATGCTGTAGAGGGGTCTTGGGATCAGGTACAGTTTTAATTAGATGAACTCTTAGGTCCCTTCTAAGTCTTAATTTTTTTTAAAATATGTAAATATCTCTCAACTTTAGCCCTTCCTTTCCATTCCCCCATTTCATCTCACCTATACTATTTCAATAACTTCCTCACTGGTTTTCTAACTCTTATTTCTTTGTCTTCAATTTGCTCTATATACTGTTGACAGAATAATCTTTCTAATGAACATCATGTCAGTCTGCTGCTACTAAAAACAACAACTAATATTTGATTGTGTTCCTTTGTTCCAATGAAGATCAAACTCTGAGAACCAGTCAGAGACAAAAAAGCTCAGGCATTTTAAAGTGTCCAGCATGACTGTCTTGAGATTTTAGAATATCACTCCTGCATTAGCTCAATATTCTTCCATTTGGTTTTGCCTTCCTGGAGGAAATTGACTATAAATGTGATTATTTTGCAAAAAAATAAATCTCATTTGGGAATTAAACAGAATGGAATAAAAATTTTCTGGACCTAAATTACAGAAAGTTCTTTGGCATAGATGCAAGCTTCAGGGATTGGGAAATACAGTTCAAAAACAGAATTCATCCTAAAGGTACTACTACATTGTGAATGGCATTATTCTGTGTTCTGAAGCATCCCCTTCTGGATAAGAAAGCCCTTTCTAGCCAAATTTTGAAAGAAACAGCCTCATCAATTCTTATAGGAAAAAAACTCCAACAGAAAAGAAATAAAAAGGATTTTTTCTATAGAGAATATCGAGGTTTGGGGTGTTGGTGACCTCAAAATACAGACATGCTGGGTCCTGCTTGAATGTATTCGACACAAGCCTTCTTAAAGCCAAAGAAAAACAAAGTTTATTAAATATTCACCATACTGGGTTGACTCTTAAGGAGCCTAAGTATTTGTAACACTTGTAAGAATCTTAGCTAGGCAAAGTCTGAACTGGATTGAATCTGAGCACCTTCATGGAGGCAAGATGGAACTTATATACAGAAAAAGACTGAGGGAAGAATCCAGGTGTCACCAAGTAATCTGGGGTAGATCAAATCCAGGGAGGATTCTGGTGGGACTGGCAGGTAGTCCAGAAAATCCACAATCCAGGCTGGGCTACAAGGACTTCAAGAGAATGCTAAGTAGTCAGGAATATCAAAAAGGGGCTAGGATCAAAGGAAGAGAATGGTAAATGGTGGTAAGACAAGGAGTATCTGGGATGGGAGAAATGGAAGGGGAATCCAGGGAGCCTCCCCACTCTAAGGCCAGACTTTCCAGGGTCCTTCAGACAAAGGGGACAAAAGCCTTCCCCACCTAAGGGAAAAAGGTCTTGGCTTGGGCTTGTATCATTTCCCCATCTCCCCATCCCCACCCCCCAGTCCAATGGCCAGGTGTTAAAGGCTTCAGTCTTCTAAAGAGCTCAATAAAGGAAAGTCTTAGGACTTCAAATGAAAAGTACGAAGCAGAGCCCACTCACTCTTCTAGGAAGAAAAGATCTCCAGCTAAGGACCTCAGCTGAAGTAAGAAGGAAACTCTAAAATCTGGTTCCCAGTGGAGTCATGCCTGACCACAACCAAGAAAAACAACAGGACCAGAAGAGGAGCATGAAGCACCAGCCCCACAAAACCTGTAGGAACTCCCTGCAGAGATTTATGTGTCCAGAAAAGATGATACACAACTCAACTGGCAGAAATTAGATTCTGTCACAGAAGACATGACACAGGATGTCAGTAGGCAGCAGGATTATGCCCCGAGTCATTAGAAATATGTTTCCTCTCCACATAAACACCCAAACTATACAGTTAGTGTATATGTTCATTCCTTCATGAGGGTGTCCTGGTCATACTTGTTTCCTTTAGTGTTTTTGTTCATTCATATCTTGTTCATATGTATTCCTAACATGTGAGATCCCCCTAAGCATGTATTCTGGCCACACATGTTCCTATAAAGGGACATCTCCATACATGTTTATTTGTCCATTCTTCCAACCAATGGTATATGTATCTGAGGGATAGTGCAACCTAGGTTTGGGAGATTTTTAAAATTTCTACTTTTATCACTTTGCTTTTTTGTCAGATAACTTTGCCTTGAAGTAATTGTGTCCTCCAACTTGTTAGGAGACACATTAGTGATGGATGGTTGGAAGTGAATGCGGTCCCACATAATGCCTGAGGTATTATGAACCAGTGTGTGAATCATGGAATGCCCACAGGTGATACATAAATTGTTTGATGATTGCCATACCATAAATGTTATGGTCACTTTTAAATTGCCCTTTTAAGGAATGTTTGTTGCTAAGTGATGGGAAAGACCGATAATCTCCCTGACCTCTATTTTCCATGGGAACAGAATCTGGAAGCTAATTGTGGTAAATTGTAGTGCCTCATATCCCACCACCCTTACCTCTACCTTCATCCCCACTGCCCTTACTCCAAGTTAAAAGCCTCACTTCAGTAATGAAAATTCTGTCCTGTGATCTTGCTTGCAATTTTTAATCTTGTGGCTCCTATAAAAGCTTAAAATTATCTGCTTGCTTAGGTATAGGAGTCTAGAAGTAGACCTCTGGGAGACGAATCTCAGCAACCATCAGATATTAGTGGAGAATATTGTTTCACCCTGATATAGGTTTTATGAGTAAATGAAATCCCAGGAGGTTATCTGTTAAATCACTTTCATTATAGAGGAAAATCCATTAACTCTATATTTTAATCATAAATTAAAAGATCCTGTGGATTGGAAGTAACCCCTCACCAAGAACCCATGTCCTTACAGATTGCCTTGTTGGATTTCATAGACCATAGGGCTCCTCAGAAATGAGTTTTCCATATGGCTGGGGATGCTATGGTCACTTCATTAGATTTTTCAAGAAGTCCCAAGGAGTGCAGCATTAAGCCATTGACAATCAAGGAACCAAGTCTTGAACCCAGCATAAGAAGCTGCAGAATCTCAGTGCCAGGAATTCCTGAACTCACTCTACTAAAAATGTTAAAAGAGAAAGGGGAAGGGAGCTCAGAAAGAAGCAGCAGTGTTAAACAGTGTAAATAAAGCTAGATTTGGAGCCAAAGGGCCTGGGCTTGAGTTCAAGTTCTGTCACTTACTACTTGTATGACCATAGGCAAATTATTTATCCTTATGGGTCTCAGTTTTTTCAGTCTGAAATGAGGAAATAGGTAGCAGTAGGTGATCTCTAAGGTGTATTCCAGCTCTAAATTTATGATGCTGTTATCCAAAGGTGAACTTCTGTTACCTGGATGAGAAACCAGGAAACCCTAAAATATCTCTAAGTGATTCCCTGATATGATGCAGACCCCATGCAATGTTTCTCCTCTTTGATTAGCTTATCTAGTGTGGAATGGAAGGTAAAATAAAACAAATTTTTAAAAATTCTCATGCTCTCGCAACTCTAGATCTATAGCAAGCAAGGGTTAGAATTTCTGAAGGAGGAGCCAAGATGACTTCCCTAACATTCCTCTCCAAATAACATTATAATGCAACAAATAAAATCTTACCCAAAAGGGAAGTAGGAGAGAAAGAAGAAAAAATAAAGGAGGGAGTGATAAAATGGGTAAAGGAAGGTATTAGTCACAAGCAAAACAGACTTCAGGGGAGAGACAGGATAAAAGAGAGAAGGACAAAATAAAAGACAATATGATGCAGAGTTGGTAATCATAACTGTAAATGTGAATGAGATGAACTCACCCATAAAACAACCTCAGCCAAGTTTCAGCATATAAAATAAACCCATATAAATTATTAGTAGATGTGTGTGTGTGTGTGTGTGTGTGTGTGTGTGTGTGTGTGTGTGTATAGGCAGGAGTCTACCTGCCAAGATAAATCCAGGGATTATATGAACACAATAATAAGATACTTTTCACACAAATAAAAACAGATTTAAATAATTGGAGAAACATTAATTGATCATGGATAGACTAAGCCAATATTAATAAAAATGATAATTCTACCTAAGTTAATTTACTTATTCAGTATCATACTAATCAAATTATGAAAGAATTATTTAATAGAATTAGAAAGAATAGTAACAAAATTCATCCAGAAGAACTAAAGGTTTAGACTATCAAGGGAATCAATGAAAAAAAATTTAAAGAAGGCAGCCTAGCAGTTACAAATTTCCAACTATATTACAAAGAGATAATCATTGAAGCAGTATGGTACTGGATAAGAAATAAAGTAATGGTTCAGTGGAATAGATTTGGTATGCAATATACAATAATAAAAAACCATAGTAATCTAGTGTTTGATAAACCCAAAGATCCAAGCTTTGGGGGTAAGCACTCAACATCTGACAAAAATTACTGGGAAAACCAAAAAGTAGTTTAGTAGAAATTAGGTATAGACAAACATTTCATATCATATTCCAAGAAAAGGTCAAAATAGAGAAGCAGTTTAGACATAAAGGATGATATCATAAGTAAATTAGGGGAGCATGGATAAGTGTAATTGTCAGATCTATGAATAATAGAAGAATTGATAAGCAGACAAGATAGTGGGGAATTATAGGAAATAAAATAGATAATTTTGATTACATGAAATTAAAGGGTATTTGTACAAACAAAACTAACACAGACAAAATTAGAAAGAAACAGGAAACTGGGAAAAAATTTTATAGCAAGATAAAGGCCTGATTTCTCAAATATATAGGAAACTGAGCCAAATTTACAAGAACATGAGTCATCTCCCTTTTGATAAATGGTCAAACGATATGAGCAGGCATTTTTCAGAAGAAGAAACCCAAAGCTAACAAGAATCACATGAAAAATGCTGTAAATCAATACTGATTAGAGAAACACACATTAAAATAATTGTGAGATACCTCATATTTATCTGATTGGTTAATGATAAAAAAGCAAAATGACAAATCGGAGAGAGCATGTGAAAAAAATGGGACACTAATGCACTGTTGGTAGAGTTGTGAACTGATACAATCATTGTGGTAAGTAATTGGGAACTATGCTCAAAGGGCTATAAAACTGTGCAAATGCTTTGACCCAACAATACCAAATACTAGGTACATATCTCAAAGAGATCGAGGAAAAGGAGAAAGTACCTATATGTACAAAGATACTTATATTTTTGTTGTGGCAAAGAATTGGAGGATGCCCATCAATTGTGGAAGGACCAAATAAGTTGTAGAATATGATTGTGATGGAATACTGTGGTGCCATAAGAAATGATGAGCAGGATGGTTTCAAAAAACTTGGAAAGAATTGTATAAACTTATGGAAAGTGAAGTGAGCAGAAAGAGAAGAACATTGTACATAATAACAGCAATATTATAAGGTGAAAGACTTATCTACTCTAATCAAGACAAACATCTAAGAGAATTCCGAAGAATCCATGATGAAAAAAGTTATCCCCCCTAGAGAACTGATGCACTCTGAACGCAGATTGAAGTATATTTTTTTTAACTTTTTAAATTTTTTTTGTATGTGCTTTCTTTTGCAACATGGTTATTATGGAAATATGTTTTGCATGACTTCACTTGCATAACCAAAATCAAATTGCTTGCCTTCTCCAGAATAAGGGAGGGAATGAGAGGAAGAGGGAGAATTTAGAACTCATTTAAAACTATTGTTAAAATTCTTTTCACATTTCATTGGGAGATATTTAACAAAATTAACAAAAAACAAAGCAAAGTTTAGTTCCTTAAGTTCCTTTAGCTCCTTAATAAATCAAATGATCTTCAATTTAGTTCTGAGAATCTGAGAGGGAAATTTAAAATATGAGGAGACACTCCCTTCTTTCCAATCCCTTAGGAGAAAAAATAGAAAATATTTAAGGCATAGAGGGCAGGGACTAATATTTACCAGTTCTTACATAGCTTCTTTCCCTGCTTCACCACCCACAGCATGGGAGGTTGGGAGGACCTAAGCCCTTTCTCCTGACTTCTTTCAACAAGGATTGTTTCTGTTTCATCAAGTCAAACTCCCCTTTGGGATTCTCTTGGCAAATATACTGGAATGATTTGCCATTTCTTTTCTTCTACAGACGAGAAAAGTGAGACAAACAAGGTTAAGTGACTTGCCCAGGGTCTCACAGTTTGTAAGTATCAGGCTGAATTTGAGTTCTGGTTTTCCTGAGTCCAGGACAAGTCCTCTATCCCTGTAGCTGCCCCTTCAATAGGGATTACCTTTCCCAAAAGGAGACAAAGCTGTCTCTGGGACCAGATTGACCCTGGCTTCCTTAACACAACTTTATCAGTCTAAAGGCATAATTAGCCTCTGCTATGGCCAGTCAAGGCCTCTCAGACTTGTAGAATCTCAGAGACTATGTGAGTCATTATGTACTCCATCACATAATGACAAGAAGTGTTTCCACATGGAGATGAAGGGGGCTGTACTCAGAGAAGTTGTGTCATTATATCCTTGTCATATCATTGCTGTGTGAAAGCAAAGCTAATTTCCTTTTGTGAACTGTTCAATGATTTTTAAGTCCCTCAGTTCATTTGAACATTGAACCTGAATGAAAAGAGTGCTGACATCCGAGTCTCTTCCAACATCTACCATGACCCCCGAACACATTAACTAACTATTCTAACTATTCTGTGACATATATATGTATATATGTATATATATATATATATATATATATATATATATATATATATATATATATATATATGTATGTATATATATTGGGCTAAGTATTTGCCTAGTTGTAAATGTGTCTAGCCCAGCATTGAGAAGGGGAAATACCCTATATTTCTGTAGTCAATCTGGAGTCAGAAAAGAATTAGGACCTTTTCGGTAAGAAATTGAAAAATAGATTTTTTTAAATTTTGGTCTGATTTAAACAGCATTTTCATTCTTGTTTTGTCTACTCTGCTCCTTTTTCTTTGTGATCAGGCTAATCATAAGAAAATAAAGTAAAAATATAAAAAGATGAGGAGGAAGAGGAAAAAATTAGAAAGGCTAATGCTTGTTCCCAAGCTTTGATGCAAAAACTGAATTAATAAATCAGGATAAAAACTCTTTATACATAGGGAGTAAAGGAATTAGTCATCATCTACTGTAGTGTGAATTTGGCAAAACTGGTACAAAATATGAAAAAAATTAGGTTTTGCCATAAGTACTCTGCATATTCAATTTCATAGTGAGATTTCTTGGAATATAATAAAATATAAAGTTGTTAACTCATATTTTTACTGAATCTGGACATTGATGCTATCTCTCAGTGTCTCAGTCTCTGTCTCTCCATCTCTGCTTCTGTCTCCCTCCCCACCCATCCTACTCTCTTTCTCTGTTAGGATGAATCATCCTCCTCCTTACTGAGTCCACAGAGCAGCAGTTCCATAACAAGGGGTAATTCCCTGCCCTTCACTTTATGAGACCAAAACTGTAGAACTGCAAAAAATATTCAAGTTTAATTTAAAAAATGCTGAAATCCTACTGTGCATCTGGAAAACTTAGTGAATTAGAAAGCACATCAAGAAATCTTATTCTATGGAAAGAAACCTTCATAAAAGCGTTCTAGGAAAGAAATACTTATTAATAGTTAATTACATTCTAAATACATTATATCTTATAACAGGTTGTTTGAAAAAAATGACCTTTGAGGACAAGAAGAGAATAGTATTAAAAACTAAGAGTAAATAGCAGAAGACTGCCTATATTTATACTCTAATAAATCTGTGAAATAGGACTTTTGAAAGTGTTTAAAAGGTACTGGCACTATCAACAACATTGAATTATGATAATTTGTCACCATAATATGAATTAAGGTTGTCTACAGGGTTCCATTTTCCATATATGGTAATATTAAAAAAGAATAACAGCTAGCATTTATATAGCATCTTAAGGTTGGCAAAGTGCTTTGCAAATATTACTTTGATTCTGGAAGGCAGGTTCTATTATTATAGATATGATAGATAAGGAAACAAAAGCAGAGAGGAAGATTAAGTGACTTATCCAGGATCATACAGTCACTAAGAGTCTGAGGCCAGATTTGTATTTGAGTAGACATGGGGGCGCCATATAAGCATACAGATACATGCAAAATAAGACAAAGATGAGACACTGGCTGCTGGGGGATCAGGAAAAGTCTCATACAGGAAATAGTATTTGAACTGAACTTTGAAGGAGATTATCACTCCAATAGATTTGGACAGACAGATAAACTGTGATAAACTTGTTTATTTCTTTGCAGGAATCCAAAGGCTGACTTGATAACAGTTGGACCCCTTTGAAATTTGTCCTATATGAAGTAATGGGCATAAACAACTGAGAACCCTACTTTTTGATTTAATACCATTTTGTTTAAAATTTCCTTTAAGCTTTCCTATCTGCACAACATCAATCTATCATCTATTTCTTTTATTTTTGTTGTTAATTTGTCACATGAATGTTTGGCTTGGGGTATAATAATTACATGGATAATTAATTACATGTTTTATATAAGTGAGATGCGAGACTAAAAGATGGGAAAGGAGGAAAAGTACTGGAAACTTCTGGAAAGTTTTAGCTGGAGTTTAATAGATACAAAGTGCTGATACTCTAGATAATTATAGGTCACTTTCCTCCAGCGAGCTATAATTCAACATCCATTAATGTAGATGTTAAATTGGAGATACACCTGTTTTCTGTCTAAACAGAAAGAAATATCTCATAAAGGCTATAAAAATTTGAATATTTGTGAGTGGACATAACCAAGACTATAAATTGTCTTCATTATTTTTCTATGACCTTATTTCAATACTAGATTAACCATTTCTGTTTCAAAAGTATCCATACTGACAAACTGGCAATCCATCATGCAAGAGAAATATTGTTAGCGCACTGTTTGCTGAGGTAATCAAAGTAGTACATCTGAGTGTCAAATCAGCCAAAGGGGATGCATTAGATCAGTAAAAAAGTTGGAAGTTCAGTCTCATGAAGGTGACCAAAATTTTCCTGAGTTATTTCCATACTGTTAGAACTACTTATGTATAAGACTTACTTATAATACCTCTTGGATGTTGTAAAATTATAATAAAATAACTGAATACTTTCAAACTTTACCGTTTAGCAAGGATCAAACAAAGTTGAATAGAAGGAACTAGACCCAGTATATCTGTGACAACTCAGACTGAGACAGACAAGCCTCAGTAGTAACATAAGTGGTCTCTCTTTCCCTCCCACAATAAATTCTTTTTTCCCTTGAAGGAGATATCCAATTGTCTACATTGAACTTCACGGCAACTGTACATCCCTAAATATATAGGGATCTGAAGAGGAGTGTGAGTAGGAGAAATCAAAATCCTGTACTGATTCTAGAATATATTTTTAAAAATTTTGCCCATTTGGATCTTGGAGTGGCTTTGACCAACTCCATTTAACGTGCCTTTTTATTTAGATGAAGTAGTCCAAGACAGGTAGAGACTTCACCTTGTGAATTGAGGTTCAATAGGCTTATTGAGCTTTCCAATCATTTAGCAGCAAACACTCTCTAAGTGACTTTTGTGGTAAGTCAACAGTCACTCATACTCAAAATATATGTATCTAAAGCCAAATTTATCAGAATATAATTTTGGGGGTGCTGTGGCCATGTCCTTGGCTTCAATTGGGCAGGAATATAGATTTTTAAGGGGCTCTGGAGTCCTTACAATTCAGGGTATGTCTAGCCAGAAAGGCAGAGTTCTCCAGATTTGGTCTCATTGTTGATCACCATAAAAATTTAAGTGATAACAGCGCAAGTGACACAAGTCCTCAAAGATTTCAGGGACTTTGGTCTGTCTCTGTATACAGAGAGGCTTGACTTCTATATGTGGGCTTTGAAATTATGAGGTAATTAGAGGCATAAGAGAGAGTCTGAAACTGAATTTAAACTCAGATCTTCCTAGTTCCATCTCCAGTTCTCTATCCTATTACACCAGTGTGCAACATTTCCTCAGTATTCCCTCTAGAGTTAGGTGGAACAAGGGTTAATGGGATTTCCCAGAGGCTGATCGTTTTTTATTTGTTTATTTCTTTTTTTTTTTTTTTTTTTATGATTATATCATTTTTATTTTTATTTTTTTTTTTTATTAAATAAATTTATTTAACTTTTTACATTCATTT